>JALRMA010000390.1:0-273405 GCA_023638005.1 Forsythia suspensa
TATTCAAATATGCTCGACACCCGACAGACAACAACTGTTGAATGATAATATGGCAATCATGTGACTCAAACCCTGGAGTCAGTTATCACCAAGAGCTACGCTTTTTCTCAAATTTGATGCAAAACCATCTGGAAATTTAACACATTTGATGAAATTGCAAAACTTTCAACCATCTGAGGTCATCAATGTGTATCCCGCAGTAGGCTTCATCAACTTTGTCTGTGTTGATACGAGTGCAACTCCTTTTTTATACCTAAGTTCATCAAATCACGCCTCGTATTGTCTGTATCTTTTGATTTGTGAAGATCATCCAATAATGTACTAAGCAAGCTGTCACAGACATTCTTCTCCATATGCATGACTTCAATATTATGTTTCAATTTAATCGACTAGTATGGTAACTCGTAGAATATGCTTCTTTCTCCAATTTAATTCATTTCCACCTCTCTTCCTTTTAACACCCACGTAGCTAGCTTGCTTTCGTGGATTACTGCTTCTTACACAGCTCAACTGTTCCAATAAGTCTGCACTCGTCAATCGACACGGTGGTTGTTTTCTCTCTGTTTGTCCTTTAAATTCAATGTTACTTTGCCAATGATCCTAGTTGGCAAGAAACGTCGATGACTCACATAAGATATTTTACCAATTACACACGTTGATAGTGTCTCATCATTGAAAGTGGGACATCCATTATAACCCTGATCGTTCCACATAAAGATACTACTCATGTAGGAAAATCATTAATTGTCTACAACAATGCTGCATGCATTATGAATACGCCGTTACTACTCGAATCACACGTATCAACAACAGTGTCCCACAACTCCTTCAACTCTTCAACTAATAGTCGTAAAAATACATCAATGTCCTTACCTGGTGATTTGGGATCGGGGATCCAGAGAGTTAAGATTAAGTAGTCCGGTTTCATGCACAGCCAAAGTGGCAGGTTGTAAGTTGTCTAAAATACTGGCCACATGCTATAAGTCAGACTCATGTTTCCAAAAGGATTAAAACCATCTACAGCCAAACCCAGGTGGACATTCCGTATTTCATAGGCGAATCCAGGGTGATTTTTATCAAATTCGCCACATTTTTCCATTTGTGGGATGATTCATCTCATCTTCGTCTTTCGATCGACATATCTTGTCCTACCTCATGAGTTTCGTACCATGTCTTGTGGAAAACAAAGGTTTAAGTCTAGAGACAATGGAAAATAACGCAGCACTTTATGTGGTATATTATTCCTCGAATCTTTCCCTATTTTCTATTTCCAATGACTCTCGAAGCAAACTAGACAAGTTTGACTAGAAGGGTGTTCCTTCTAGAACAATTGCACAATCATTCTTACAATTGTGAATAGATTCGTACCCCATACCCAACTTCGTAATCATCTTTTAGCTTCATAATAAGAGTCGAAAAGATAATTTTGTAGAACGCGGTCAACTTCAACAGCTCATTGATGGACTTATTTGTCCACTTATTTGTAACTTTCATATGCATCAAATTAACTTAAAAGTTTAACGACGAGAAATAAGAAACTCCAAGGTACAATTCTGAATGTAGTGCCTCAAACAATTCGCCATAATGGTCACCAGTACTGTTTGGGTCATCCCTGACTATATCGTTCAGAAGATCCATCATCTCATCTCCCCCAACTACCCCCTTCATTATGTGCATGAACGTGCGGATGATCATTCTCATTCTCCTCCATTATCAATCCATTTCTCATAATTCTCCAAGAAACTAAAATCAAATATGTGAGCTTCGACATCATCCACTAGTTGCACTACCCTATTTAAACATCTTCTGCACGGACAACTAATAAACTCCCGATCATTTGCAAGTGGTCTCACCATTTTTATAAAGGCTTGCAATCCATTCCAAAACACCATAGACTTAGCGTGGTCACTAATCACTACAACAAAATCTCTATTTCGCGACAATATTTTTTGCGACATACATAAATTTGTTGCGATAAGTAATTTAGCGCGACATGTTTTTATAGTTTGTCGCAAAAATTGTGGTGAAAAAATAAATACCAAAAAAATATAAGGCGACATAAAAAGTTGTCGTGAAATATCAAAAGGCGCGACAAGTAATTAAGATTGTCGCCAAAAACATATTGAGAAGCATGGCGCCAAAATATTTTTTGGTAGGAAACTTAAGGCGACAAACTTTTATTTCTTGCAACAATGTTTTTGTGATGCAATAAAGCCTACTTTTTGCGACAAGAAATATTTGTTGCTAAATAATCTATGATAGAGGAAAAATTTAAGATACTTGTATGGATGGTGGAAAACAAATCGTGACATCCACATTCGTCGCCTATTAGTCATTGTAATAAACAACATTTGTCAGAGGTTTGTTCATCATTGTTTAGAGAAAAAAATTTGCAACTCCTATACTTATCATCCCTCTAACTTGTATGGATAATATTGAAATTTTGAATAATCGAATATGAAGCATGTATAAAGATGAACTAAGTTTAATAACCTTAAAATTGGATTAAATCTCATTATTGACCAGTTTAGCACCACAATTCTCCATAGACAACTCTAAATAATGCACATTTGTTTGTTTGTTTTTTTTAATACAAACTCGACACCTTGACTTTCCGGCCATATATTCTTCCTAATCTAAGTTTTCTCCTATTGGCACTTTATTTTTAAAGCACTACTAAAATATTACCTTTGTGGGTGTGATAATTATCTGAAAAATGTTTAATACTTAAACAGGACTAAGAAGTAGACTAAAAAAAACATGACAAAATAGAAATACAACGGTTCGAATGAAATAACTCTGTGGTGCAATACATAGCAAAAACATAATAATAGCCATTTACTGCAATACACTTATATATACACAGCAAGAAATTCTCCATCATGCACACTGCCACCGAATGCAAAATTTTCCCATTTCTGCTTACATAAAAAATCACTGAACAGAAATTGCTTGTCAACAAATTGCAACCTAAAAGGTCAATTGGCTCATCCTAAAAGATTTGGTTACAATCTTATAATAGTAACTATTCTTCAAACACAGTCCAAAACTTAGAAAATACACAATTAAAGTATATCTTAGAATATGAGGCTGCTATTATCCAAAACATGCATTTCAGATATTGGTGTTCATAATGTTTCGGTTGAACTCCAACAAGCTGCCATATATTATTCAAATCTTGTCTCAACACTTCTACAAAACGAACACTATGTTGGTTCTTTTGATATTTCTTCTTTTTCTCATCGTAAGTAGTCTCATTGATAAGGCAACATGGAGGTACACCCATGTAAAAAAGTTCACGACCTAAGAGATGGGAAAAGAACGCAATAAATTAATAATTAGTACTTAACTTTTATGTCTCTTCTTTGCAACACATGATGCATATATACAGGCAAATATACTTCACCCATAAAAGTAGATTTCATTTTTATACAATTTGTTCGCTACAAAAGCTTAAGCAACCCTCAAAACTACATCACCAACCACATAACAATCTGGAAGCTGAAACGTCCTCAATTTTCTACCAAAAAGACTGAAAATATCATTTTTCATACTTTCTACTTCCACTCCATGGCAAACAAAATGTTCTTACACCCCACCCCACCCATTAATTTATAAAATCAAAAAAGAGACAATTAAATTCTAAATGCAATGTATTCAGAATTTTAAGAGGATAATACTAGTTTTATCGTGATAAATTCAATGGTTTTTGTGCAAAGAGAAAACAAAAGTAATTTTTTGTTGGTCTTAATTTTTCATAGAGCATAACACAATTAAATTTCAGTGGCATGTTAACTGCTCAAACTTCAACAAGATGAAGGTTTTGAAATGTATTTAGTGTAAGTAGAAGAAATAAGAACCCAAAACTATCAGAAAATGTTTGAGAGGGTAAGTATAATTTACCTCCATCTGAACACGCATCGTCTCCAATAGACCAACCAAACCAGGAGAATTATGGGATTGTGTCACATGTTCATTCTTACTTCGCTCTTGCTTCCTCGTCAATCTAGACTTCTTTTCTTTCTTTTTCTCCTTAGATGGAACAATAAGGCCCCTGTTTGTGCACACAAACATGAAATGGAAAATCATCTATTATTCAGATGGCAGCAATTATGCAAGCCAAGATGCAAAAAGATAAATACCCTGAAGCTCCAGCAGCAGCAAGGAGGATCTCATATGCAGTTTCACGGAGGTCAACCTGCGGTGAAGCAAACCAATGAGAATCAAAGTTTGAATTTATCATAGCAAGTTCAAAAATGAAACCTCTGTTACTCATGTAACAGTGATCAATTGCAAAATCTCACAAAGATCAAATGGCATTAGTCAAAGTTTAAAAGTATTTAAAACGGCAACATGGAGTATGAGGACAACTACACTCGACTTATCCATTTATGAGATGAACGTCTAGGTTGAGAGAGGGTCCCCCCAGTCCCAATACACTACTATAAATAGAACTTCGAGTCCGCTCCCCATTCCATACCACCTCCATTAATGTTACAGTGATGTAACAACTCATATGAGTTTGGCAAACTTGCATGATTGAGAAAGGAAACAAAAGGTGGTCCAGGAATGAGGTTTTACCACTAGTCAGCAGGGATTTTATTATTTTATTTATTTGTAACAACCATATTTTACATCAGTTTTTGTTATGCATGGATGTTACTGGATGTAGCCTCAGTAAATAGAAAAGGCATTGCCACGTTAGTACTAAAAGCTAATATTTTTCGCACAATGTGAGACCTTCACTGTTCAAAATGAACTAAAAGCGAGACAATTGACTCTGATTATGATGCCAATTACCAGAAGCACATCCTTGAAAGTCTGTATCCCGAATTGCTCAATCTAGTATTTACCTTTATGAGATCCTAGAACCTGAACATAATATACTTGGCAGAAGGTATTGTTTTTAGATCTATGTCAAAACAAGGCCACATAAATGAGATTATATGCCTGATTGCTGTTAAAAGTCTACTAATGTTTCTAAGTCCTAACAGATTTTTGCTCTGCTAACAATTGTTCTTGACTTAGAAATTGAAAGAACTAAACAAGGAAAGTATACATGGGGAGCTTCCATTAACATCCTCTCCATCTTTTTAGTTAATTAGGTTAAAATAAGCTAAAGAAGAACATGAATTGCACTTCTCTGGTGAAGCTATGCGACATCTAGACTGCAAGAACGATACTTGAAATAAGAAGGAGGCGTTAAGATTCCATGCAGACCGTCATTAACCAAATTTACCAGTAGCAAAGGAAGGCAATCCCAGGACCACATCAGAGGCGTCATTGAGAACTCTTCTAGAGTACCTCTGAGTGTCAACCTCGTCCGGATCGTCATCCTCAAATTCATCAATGTCATCCACCGGTAATTCTTGAACTTGTGAGGAGTTAAGTGACTGGGATTTTGACAAGCTCGATACTTCTTCAACTTCTTCAGTGTCAAGAGGCTCTGAAATTGAAAATTGAAAGGGTGGGCAAAATAGGTGATGCAACCGCTATTGGGACATGCGGGGGTGCTCTTCTCGGAGGAGAACCTAAAGATTCAGGATTGTAACCAGATAGAATTCAGCGGCTGAACTTGCATTATTCTTTTTCGAAAGCAATAACAAATAGTAATGAGGACAAAAATATTCAGATATACTCATATATGTTGTTAAGTAAATAATTGGAAGAAGATATTTGAAAGAAAAAAGGAAATGCAAGGTAATAATTTTTGCCCCAAAAATATTATAGAGTAAATATAGTTAAATAGTAAAATATTCCAATTTATGAGGCATGCATAGAGCAACATAATATTAAATGATGACAACTGAAGCATGCATAAAAATTTCTTGAATGTCAAAATTAATAGCTCAATAGGACGTCAATTACCATGTTCGGGAATAAAGTGCTATCATGGTAATCTCTTATAGCTTCCGAGAGTTCAAGCATGCCACCTACATTAATTAACCAAGAGAAGAAAGAAAAACCACTAGTTATGCATATAATTCCATCTCTTGCCAAGTAAGAACACGGAACAAAAAGAAAAGCGAACAAAACATAGTTTCAAATACATGACCTTTCTTCGCACAATTAAGAACATAATCCACACTGACTTGGTCCAGTTCCACATCATCCAATGTCACTGCTCCGGGTGGCATTATAACCTTCTTTATTAAGCTACCAGCAAGTATAAAATCTAGAAGTACCCACCTGTCCCAACGATATCTTTGTAAAAGTTTGACTTCATTCTCCCTAAAAATAAGGAAGGGTTCAAATATAAATTAGAACTCATTGGAAGAAAATAACTATTCAAACGTATATAACTCTTACAAGCTTTCCTATCAATAATCGCAGTAATAAACTACTAATCATATGGTATATATGTGAGATTGCTTCAAATTTTATCAAGACCGAAGAAACCAACAACGTAGATTGATTTTTGGGACAAACAGAGAAGCTACTGCCACTGGTATATTGAGATTGAAAATTAAAATTAAAATTAAAATTAAATGGGCACACGAAAAATGCAGCGTTTCAGGAATTCCATTATCTGGGTACTGGTAAATGCTTCCTTTTCTATCTAACAGTAGAAAACAATGCCTAATTGGATGAAGAATGCATAATGACATGAAAAAAGAAATTTAGAAGTTAAGAAAGGTACATACTCGTCCATCGTGACTTGAATGTGGCTTGAAAAAGTCAGTAACTATACTTGCTTCAGCACCTAAATAAGATTTCACAAAACAAAAATGAATCTTCATAATGAATGACCCACTTATCAGTAAATTCGAAGGGTTAACTTCAAGATTTGTTGGTTTCTTGGGTTTATGAGTAAAAAAAAATACGCTTCAACAAGTCAAAACATGAGGACGGAATGGCGAATTGGGGTGGTGAAAAAGATGGGATCTTGAAGAGAATGCCAATGGAAGTGAAAATGGATTGAACGGAACTTAAGAGGTGAACTGTTATCTCAATTTATATGGGCAGGGAGAGAGATTTGGACTTGGAAATGTCGAAAATCAGATAAAATCGCATTTCAAGAGTATGAAACTGGGGACGATGAATTGATGCGTACAAGATTTGAGAATGTGAAGTATCCAAGTAGGTGAGATCTGTACTGCCCGCATTGGCGCATTCTGTCTTTCAATATTAATTATTGAATTCTTTCAAATGAAGAGTGTGAAGAAACACATATATTGGGTTTTTTGGCGGAAAAACTTCTTAGGTCGTGATAAAGAATAAACAGTGATAAAAATTGAAAAGAAAAGAAAAATTAACATACGTGGATTGTCATTTGTATATTAAACAATTTTTGATAAACAAAAAAAAAAAAAAAATAGAAAGAATCAACATGAATTAAGAAATCAAAATCAAAAATCAAAAGTAAAAAAAAAAAATGTCATTAGGTTGGAGTTTGAATGTAATGAACATATCTAGGATTCTAGAATGTAGAGAAATAAAAATGAAGAGGTATGAAAAAAAAAAAAAAGGGGAGGGAGGAAACACATTTCGTCCTATAAAAAGACCAAGGAAGGAAATAAAAGATAGAGGGAAATGAAAATTTCCCACCAAATATATGAGCCAAAAATAAAAAAAAATAAAAAAATTGTATGATAAGTAAATGAGAAAAAAGAGGGAACCAACAATTTTCCCTCCAAAAATATGAGATAAATAAAAATATATACAAAAGCTTACATGATAATAAAATTTCACCAATATTTTAACGTTTATCAATAAATTTATGAAAATGAGTTTTTGAAATATTATTAAAACTTTCTGAAAAAAATTAAATTATTTTAAAAAGTAATCAGAAATAATAAAATGGAGAAATGGAGAAAATAATAAAAAATTTGAATTGAATAAATGATGAAATGAATTCAATCAACCTACTAATTTATTTGATTTTATTATTGTCAAATGTTATAGATAATGTAAGTGTATTGAAACCATTTTATCACTAAATTTTGAAGCACTTACCCATTTAGAGGTTCGGTTACCAACATCAAGGTAAAAGGCCAACTTCACAACGTGACACTCCACTATAGCAAGCACGACATTAATGAAATTCCCACATACATGAAATTTTCCATGGAAGATAAATTTACCAACCCTAAATAACATTTTCTTCTTTCATTTAAGCTCCAAACTTCAACCCCCAATTCAAATCCAACAACATGTGGAAAGTATCGGGTTTGTTGGGTGAATATCGAGTTCGCCAAGCAATTATCAAATTTACTTGCCAAATTTTGAGATAAATGTTGAATATGTTGATCTAAAGACTTACCTTAGTCAACGGTTAAGGTAGAATTTACGAACTTGGATTGATGTGCAATCAAATTAAGTGAAATGATCGGCTTTTTCCACTAATTCGAGTTGGTAAATCGTGTATAACTAAGATGTTATGCATGCTATGAAGAACATTGACCAACTTTTAGATAAACATGCAAGTTTTACTAAGATTTATAGGGATGTTGATTGATGACTTATATTGAATGGAGTTAGTTGAACCGTGCCTAATACACACATTAATTGATTGGAAGAAAATAACACCATAAATAGTTTACATTATGATTTAAAGTTGTACGACTGTTAATAACTTAAGAAAATAATATACACACACGCACTGAATCTAATCATAATTGTGTAGTCTATAATTATCTATACTACAAAAATAATAACTTAAAATAATTTAATAAATATAATTTATTTTTTCAATTAATTAAATATATTTATCACGACCGTATGGAATTTTCTCCTCTACGGGAAGAAAAATGTACTCAAACGTCTATGTGTTATTACGTATTCAATTTCTCCCCTCACAAAATGTCCTCCTCCAAATTTGTGAATGCTTCAATCCACCTCTCCGATTCGATCATCTTCTTCAATCGATCATATCCAGAATCTGCTTACATCAATCCATTTCCCTCAATCAATCATTTCTCTCCACCGATCATCTCCAAAATCCGTTCACTACCTCAATCCATCATTATAATAGAGCATACGGTCGGATTCTACTGCAAGCCGTATACTAGTCAATAAACACAACCGTATGAAGTTTTCTCTACTACGGAAAGAAAAAAGTATTTAAATGCCTATGTGTCACTACGTCTTCAATTTCTCCACTCACAAGATCATCTTTTTCAAAATTTGCTAAACGATTCAATCCATCTCACTGATTCGATTATTACCCTCAACCGATCATCTCAAAAATATGTTCAACTCCTCAATCCATCTTCCCCAATCGATCATTTCCTTTTACCGATCATCTCCAAAATCTATTCACTCCCTCAATCCATCATCATAATAGAACCTACGATCAGATATCACCGCAAGAAAGCAAGTATACTAGTTTAAATTACATCAATGTTCCAATCTTATTAACGTGCTTACAAATATAAAATCTTAAATATAGTGTTTGAACATTGGACCATCTCTCTAAAACCACGCATTTGTGGCTGAGATTAAAACCATGTGGCAATAGTGCTAAATGGTCAGGTGACCCGATCATTTTTTCTAAATGGCCATTGACCCATTTTAGCTTGTAAATTATCAAATATAACATTGTCTTCTCTTCCGTCTTCTCTTTCCCACTTATTACATTTCAAATAATTTCAAACTCAATCCATTTCATCTACTAAAAAAGAGATTCCCAAGTTAGAATATAACATATTTCAAGGTTAGATTCCAATCTATGTAAGAAATTTTATTTCAAGGTAGAAATTTATTTGTCTCTATCTTCTTTTTTTAATTCGCGTTAAAAATAGTGGATTTTATGGTATAAATCATGAAAATATCTATACATCTGAATATAAATTGTGATTTTTGTTTTAAATTTCTACAAATCTGAGTTTATTTGAAGTGTGTCAATTGAATAATCAGTTAAAAATGTGTAAATTCGCATTAACAGACTTTCTGTGAAGGCCAAAATTAGAGGTCTGTTAACAGGTATGGTCTGTTAACAGATGACCTGGTCTGTCAATATTATTTATTAAACGAGGGTATTTAAGTTTTTTTTTTATGTAAAAGAAGCATTTTCAACTTATTTAGTGCTTGTTCGGTTGCCATTTTTCCAAAAAAACCCATTTTTTTACCTACAATTTTGACTTTTCAACCATTTTTACACTACCAAAAATTTGAAAAGTCAAAAGTAACAAAAAAAAAACCCATGTTTTCCTCCAAAAAAAACTCTATCGAACAAGTCCTTAATATAACTAATGTGCTTTTGTGATTCGGGTGGTGCGAGATGGACTTTTAGGCTTTTAGCCAACGCGCCATAAAATCCTAGGTTCACTTTGTCGATTTGACATATACGAAATAATATTCCCAAAATTGAAACTTGGAGGATAAAATGATTCCCACCGCGAGGAAGCGGAGGGGGCGGAATTCGGCCGTCGGAAGACAATAATACCAATGACCCAAGCTCCAATCAAGACATCCGGTGATTTACGAGGACCATCAGAGAGCTGGAATCTTTTGCGACCATTCAATCCCAATTACCACCGACCAAATGCTCTGACTTATCAATGCCGTCAAATGGTATGACAGACTTGCTTTTGGAAATTCAATTTTCATGTTGGACACTTGAGTTTAATTTCGTTGATTTATTATGTTTATGTTGTGTTTAAATTGTAATCAGAATCGTATAATGGGTAATTATTGAGGTACGTCAAATTGCAAGATAAATATTTTAGGTCATTGAATTGTAAGATGAAGATGTTAGGGCTCATTAAATTATAAGCTTGGCTATTGGGGAAGTATAAGAGTTATGGTTGATTAGTTTGGATCCAAAGCTGAATATAGGAATTGAGACACAAAGCACAATGGGGATTCTGGACTTTGGAGATACTTTGAATGCCCTCTCCAAGGAAAATATATTCTAATAAGTCGTAAATGCAAAAATTGTTTGGGACCCAATCATTTTGTATTAGAAACATAGAAGACAACCTCTGCATCTTGTCAATTATGTTCATATGAAAACCTTTATTGCTTTAGTGAATTTCATTTGGCACACATAAGGGGCATATGTAACTGGATTTTTGCGGCACCATGACTTCTTGAGGAGAATGTTACACTTATCCGATGGTATATGTTTGCAGTATGTCTAATGTCATACAAATGGTTCCCACAATTTCCTGTAATCACCCTTGTGGGTTCCCTTGATACTTGTGCTCTTGGGACTTAAGTTGAAATTTTTATGGTTGTGTATTTGTGACTGAAGGTGATCTTATAGTGGTTTAAATATTCTAATCATCTGCAGTTGACTTTGAACATTTACAACTTTCAGCCAATGAAGGTCTGGATGTTCTCCTAGTCGTAACTCTACTACATGTTTTTCTATATTTTCATTTAAGTTCAAACGTTGGTTGCGATGTAACTTTTTTATTTTTCTTTTGTAGAAGAGAAAGCATACACCTAAAAGTGAACCCGAGCAGAATGGCAAGACGTGATATTTTATTTACTTTTTAAGTGTTTGTATAACTAATTTGCTATAATTCACGTAGTTCTCAAGTGCAATCGTCTCCAATGGTTTACTTCTTCAAGTTTGCAAAGAAGGTAAGGTGGCGTGTATTTGGAAATTTTAGCCTTATTTTGTTTGCATTGATACCTTTATCCATCAAACTCATTGCGTAGTAGCGTCAACATGATTGAATGGAAAGAAACAAATTGTCTCTTAGGCATTCAGTTTTGGGAAGAGTGGTATTCATATCACCCATTAATGCATCTTGTATTTGGATTATGGAAAGTTCTAATGGTAATTTTAATATGCAAGTTTTTATTTTTGTGGTACTTGCGTCTACTTCAAGTATTATTTATCTATCAGTTCTTCTTATTTCTTAACATACTGATTTTGCATGCCTTGAAATTGCTACCTTTGCATAGTGCTGTAATAAGCTACCCATTGCTATTATGTTGCAATATTATCACTTGTAATATCATGGCCTATTTAATATTATGTCCTTGATTAGATGACATTGTTTAATTATTTGCTAATAGATGTTTGGTACATCGTAAGCACATGTCACATGACCAAAATTTGTTTCATTATTGGAAGGTGTGGATGGCCTTTTATCACAAATCTGTGGATAAACACAAACATTCTGATTAATTCGTCTATAAACATGAATCTATATGTTATGGACACGTAATTTTATATATAATTTGATAGTGACATTGGTAAGTAAAATGTATTTTATATGTAATTTGTTTGTTAATATTTTTTATTAAGTAATGTCTTTTTATTTTATTTCTTAATGACCATTTACATTTTTTCCTTTTCTTATGTAGGAAATTTCAGTACAAATGATGCATCCACTGAGAGTTTATAAGAGATGAGGATTACTGTGACACATCTTTTTATTATATCATTGAGTTATTTTTAATGAAATAAGGTTGTACTGTAGTAACAATTCTATTACGAAAATTTATAATTGTTGAAAATATTATGCAACGAATATTCATATTGTTACAAAATAATATTTATAATAATTTTACATGTTGTAACAATTTTATATGTTGTAAAATATAATACGCGTCAAAATAAATTATACTAACAAATATACTTCGTTGCACAAATGATGATGTGACAAATTCTGTGTCGCAGAATAAATTTAATTGCAAACATAATTTGTCACGTAAACGAATATTGATTGTCACAAAATAATATTTGTAATAATTTTATATGTTGTAAAATAGAATATGAGATATATAAAAATAATCACAAAATAAATAACCCAACAACTATACATCGTTGCAAAAATATTGATGCGACAAACTTTGTGTTGCTGAATAAATTTAACTATAAAAACAACCTGTGACAACGAATCTCCATTGTTACAAAATAATATTTGTAACAATTTTATATGTTGTAAAATAGAATATGCGACATATATAAATAGTCATAAAATACATTACGCAACAACTATATATCGTTGCACAAATGATTATCGACGAACTCTCTATGTCTTGAATGAATTTAACTACACACAAAACTTGTTACATAATAAATTATACTACAAATATTGAATATCTTATAATATATTACGCAGCGAAGCAATCTTATTGTAATATAAATTCTGCGACAAACATGACTTATTATAAAATGTATATTACAACAAGCATGTTTTGTTGCAAAATAGAATAGGTAACAAGCGTTATACTTTTAAAATAGTTTTCGCAACAAACATTTCTCCTCGCAAATTGTATTTCGGAATAAACGTAGCGACAAATTGACTTGTTGCCCTCTTAATTTTTTGCGACATCTATGTATTGCAACGACATTATGGCGACAAATATGTTGTTGCTATTTTATACTTTTTGCGGCAAACAAAAAATGTTGCAAGTTTGCTTATGCGACGAGTGACTGATAGTTGTTGCAAAATACATTCTGTGGCGCTCATAGCGCGACAATGCCCGCAACAAACAGCTTGTTGTCGCTAAATTAATTTTGCGACAAAATCTCTATTTAAGCAACAATATTTTTTTGTCGCAAAATGAGTATTTTTTTGTAGTGAATCTCAGTCCAACTCTCATCAATTTCCATTTCAGGAATGCTGTAAGAACACAAACAAATATTAAGTGAAACATCCAAGTGTCGTGATAGTTTTCTAACTTTGCCTTATGACTTTAACATCGATAAATAGGCAAGGGCCCTAAACTATTCGTCATGATTTGTGAATTACAAATTGGTTTGCCTCATTCTTATTGTCGCCTCTTTTTCACGTGTAAATTTCATCAGCATCTCCCTCATATTATCCAAAGTGTGCGATCTATATTAAATATAGCCCACACTTGGAGAATAAAATGAACACACTACCAAAATCTACACATAAAATTATAAGTTATAACAAGAACAAATATTAGTAACACAATTCAGTATAATTCACAAATTAGTGACAAACCGTCCAAAAATAGACAATTCAAATATTATTTTGTAAATTGAAAATTGTCTAAGATGAGGACGTGTGTGATTTACAAATTAATCTTCAAACAATTTTCTAAGGTTTATGAAAGTGTAATGAAGTGTACAAAATAAAAAAATTCAAATAAAGTAAAAAATGATAATAGAAATATATAGGTAAAAGTTATACACCGAAATACTAAATTTCACATTTTAAAGTTGGCAACCGAGAGCAACTGATTCGAGAGCAAAATGGATAAGGAAATAAATGAGGAGAAAGGAGTCTCTAGTCGCGATAAATGTCGTCGCAATTGCCAAGAGGTCGCCGCTAAAAATCAAAATGGCGCCAAAGATCCAGCCAATTGTTCTGGTGTCGAATAGCGGCGAGGCACCAAGATTTTCGGCCATCTTCAAGCCCTCTTACAACAACTCTTGTTATTATTGCGGCGACATTGTATCGTCTCTGTTGATTTGCTCCATCGGTAGCGACGACACTTCCTTGACGTCGCTATATGCTTCATACTATAGCATATATTTTTTTTGTTGCCTCTATTGTATGAAACTATTAGAGACGATATTTTTGTCTTCGCTATTTTTCCTACTATTGGCAATTTTTCTTGTAGTGTACCGTACTTTTCTTTAAAAATTGAGAAATACTTTTTTTTTTTTCAATTTTTGAATTTTACTTGTACCTATTATAACTTTTGAAGAATATTGCGTTGCTCGTCATTAAAACTTATGCAAAAAACATATTTGTTACCATATTCATTAAAAATCAAAGATGTAAAACTCTAAAATTTTCTAACTTGCTCGTAAGCATTCAATTAGTCAATAGATATGATTTGTCATGTGTAGTCTTGTAACAAGTTACAAATACATTAATTTGATTTGTAAGATAGTTAATTGGACTTTTATGATAATTTTAAGTTGTTGAAGGATTCAAGTGAAAATAAATTATGGGTCGATTAATTATTTGGATTAAATCGCATTAGCATGTTAATATTGGGGGCTCAAATTGTAGCTCATATTAAATTATATGGAATTGGCTAAAGAAAAAGTCGATTTACATATTCGAAGACCAAGATCTAACAATTGAACAAATCACAGGTTTATCTATTACTTAAATGAAGACAAACCATTTGTATATTAAGAGGATTTGGTTCCACCCAATGACCAAACATAATTGTTTATGTTGGTGAATTAAAGTGGGACTTTGGCAAAATTATCACTAAATAGTTGGATTATGTTAGGAAATTAAATCATAATAAGATTACATGCAGACTAGTGTTAGATTTAGTATTGCTGTAATTTACAAGAATCAGCTTTTGTTAAACTCAAGAAAAAATCAGTTGTGTAAAAAATTATTAGAAAAATTAGTTAAGTATTTGGTAAACATTTATTTCAAAATTGTTGTATGTTTCAAAATTAGCATTTAGATTTTGGTAAACAAAATGATTTATTGCTATGTTTGTATACAATTACTAAAATAGACATTAATTATAATAATATCCTTTTGAATAATTATTATCACTGATTGTGAAAAATTAATTTTAGTTTTATACAGTAGGAAATATTAACAAATAATTATTCAAGACAACGTATTCATTGGTTTTTTAATTACATATAATTGGAGAAATTAAAAGCAGAATTCGAGAAATTATCTTTTTGTTGATTCTCAACATGTGCTGTTATAGATTCTTCTATAATTATTTTTTCTTAAATTTACCAAAAAGAAGCTGGGTTCTAAAATCAATCTAAGTAGAACTTACATCTTAATTGAATACAATAGGCACCAACATTAAACACTCACCTCTCATATTTAAACATAACAGTGGCTGATCCATCCATATCTTCAATCCAGTTTTTATCTTTTTTTCAGAAAAGAAACACACACATAACATAAAATCCTACTGAATTTTCATGAAAAGCGTAGCAATGTAATTCATTCTTCGAGCAACGATGTTTAGAGGTTCAAGTTTATTCTCCAAGCAATGGTTTTTAAAGGTTCTAGCTGAGGTAGTTATGTGAAATAAATTTATTTTTTCACTACGTTTTTCAAGCCCTTACGGAACTATTAGTGTTCCTTAGAGATGGCCGATGGAATCGTTGTTTGCATGATTTCAATGATTCTTAATTAGAACTCGACATTTGTATGCGAATTTATATTCATGAATTATTTAAGTATTTCGGACTCATCCCTATCAAATTACAAATTTTAGGTATGACTTGGAGCAGTGAGTGGATGAGGAGAATGCGTAATGATCGTTGGAAGAGTTCACAATCGGTGAATCTATTTAGTTCAGAAGTAATTTTTTTATGTTTTCGGTAAATTAGAGTTAGAATGATTATGGAGCTGATTTTGTTTAGTTATTAGATGAATTTAATGTTAATAAATGTTTTTGGAATACTCAATTGTCACTAAAATTAAATTTATGTTATGTCAAATTTATTCCCAGTTATGCCTATTTTTTCAGAAATTACTCGTAAATTGTGTGCATGGTTTGAGTTTTGGTCTGATTCAAATTTGATAAGTTATCCCAAAGGGTTATGACAACCATTCTTGGTATCAGACGATTTCATGAGAGATATTTAGAGTTGTTTCTCGTTTTAGAAAAAAAGTTGTGTGACCAATTGTTAAAATTTCAACGCGATTTTTTACTATGTTTTACTCCTTATGTATCAATTATTACGTATGGTTATAAAAGTTGGGGTAATTTTAAACTTGGAGTAATTTTTGTTGGTCCCAGTTGTAAACAAACAATCAAACAATATGTAAAGAACACAAGATTTTTCACCCTTTCGGGTCCGGATGTTCAGCCGTTAAGCCTAATCACCCGTTGAGCTTCCACAAACGTGGTTAACGCTCCAAATCCACTAGCACAGCCTCAAGTTCAACACGATTACAATGATACACCAAGTATCAACCAAAACAACAGACTGAACCCTCAGACTCCTCTCTCTTTATACAGAAATACACCAAGTATAACCACCCGGTTACTGTTCATCAAGAATAGAACAAAACCACCCCTAATCTAACCCACTATCTATTCACCAAGAAAGGTAGAAGGAAGATGTATGTCAAAGACGAAAGAAAAAGAGACCCAGAGAAGACTCAAGAAAGTTCACATTTCAGAAGAAAGCTGCGCGTCTGTATATCTACCCAAACAACACAGAATTTGGTATTTATATCATCTCCAGTGTTGCCCTTAGATCAACGGCCATCACTAATCCACGTATCACCATCAGACGGCATACACAACTTCAGGATTGCACAAGTCGTGTTTCCAGAAAGGGCGACTTCAGGATGAAATTTGGTTTGGGCCATCACAGTCTTCTTCTTGGGTAGAGAGTTATAATGCATCATTGGGCTTGTGCTTTGGGTCAATGTCTAATGAACAATTGCGGATCAATCCAACAATCTCCACCTTGATCGCATATTGTATCATTTCACGTAACTTTGGGCCATACCATAGTGGATTTTAGAGTGTAACTTATTTGTATCACCGACTCCGATTACGCACAAGATTATTATTCATTAGTGATGTTTAGAAGATTCAAGCAATCTCTAAACTTATTCAAAGGCAAAACTTTGGTTCCCATGTCGCCAGGATTACACTTAGTAGAAATTTTCACAATTTTAAGCACTCCTTTTTCCAACACATCTCTGATGAAATGGAATTTAACATCAATGTGTTTAGTTCTATCATGAAAAACAGGATTTCTACTCAAGTGTATTGCACTCTGACTATCTGAATGAAGGGTGATTTGATTTTCTAAGAAACCTAATTCACAGAGAATTCCCTTCAACCATAGGCCCTCCTTTACAGCATCAACAGCAGCAATGTACTCTGCTTCTGTTGATGATAGGGCAACAATCTTTTGAAGTTGGGATTTCCAACTGATGCAGGTATCATTTATACAAAACATGTAAGCTGAAGTAGATTTCCTATTGTCATTGTTCCCAGCAAAATCAGAATCTACGAAGCCCTTTAAACTAATCCCTTCCTTCCCTTTTGAAAACAATAAACCTAAATTTGATGTGCCTTTCAAATATCTGAGAAGCCACTTCATAGCTTCCCAGTGCCCCTCACCAGGCATACTCATGAATCTACTAAGGACACCGATAGAAAGCAAGATCAGTGCGGTGCGAGACCTATTAGGTACATCACGGATCCTCTTGCATTAGCATATGGGATCTTATCCATTCTCAATCGTTCTTCTTACATCTTGGGACCGATCGGAAGAAAGTTTAAAGGAATTGGCAAGAGGTAAAGACACATGATTTTGCTTTGAGACATATAGAATCTACTTAACACTTTTGAAATATAAGATTGTCGACTTAAGAGCAACTTATTTTCGAGACCTTTTTTGATTTCCATTCCTAAGATTCTAGAGGCGGGACCTAAATCCTTCATTTCAAATTCAGATTTGAGTTTATTCTTTATAAAGGAAATCAAAGAATTATCTTTACATGCAAGCAACATATCATCCACATAGAGTAATAAGTAACAAGCATTCATACCTTCGATCCTTTGAAGTAAAAGCAGGATCATACTCACTTTTGATAAAGTCAAGATGTTGTATAAAAGTATCAAACGTTTATACCACTTTGCTGGGTGCTGCTTTAGGCCATACGTAAACTTTTTCAAAAGACAAACACAATTAGATCTTTCATTATGTTCAAAACCAGGAGGTTGAGACATGTATATCTCCTCATTTAAGTTTCCATACAAGAAAGTCGTCTTGACATCTAATTGTTCAAGCTCAAAGTCATATTGGGCCACTAAAGCCAACAAGATCCTAATGGAAGTATATTTAACTACAGGGGAGAAAATCTCATTGTAATCTATACCTTCCCTTTGAGAAAAACCCTTAGCAACTAGCCTGGCTTTGTATCTAAGGCCATCAGAATTTGAATCATTTTCTTTGATTTTATAAATCCACTTACAGCCTATTAGTTTCTGCCCCTTAGGTTTGTTTACTAAGACCCAAGTCTTATTCTTAAGTAAGGAGTTCATTTCTTCCCTCATGGCTGCTAACCAAAGGTTTGCATCCTTACTTCCCATTGCTTCCTCATAAGAACTTGGTTCAGTTCCAAGGAAGTCTTGAACATTATAAACAGAGGCAAAATCAGCTTGATCAAACCTTACTGGGGGTCTGATATCTCTTCTTTCCCTATCTCTGGCTAACTAATAGTCATGTAAGGGATTTTCTGGGGTTTCCTGATCTAAAGACAAATTTTCTTCTTCTTCTGGAACATCAACTTCATTAGAAGGGGACTCCACCTCAAACTGATCTTCTTCTCTTGGATTTAAATCCAAGAGATTTAAGTCAGTCTCAGCAAAGGACTTGGTATTTTCAGATGGCACATTAGAGTGTCTCTGATCTTTTAAACAGGGCATGTCAGTCTCATTAAAGACTACATTCCTACTGATTATCACTCTATACCCACCTAAGTCCCTTTGCCACAACCTATAACCTTTTATCCCTTCCCCATAACCCAAGAAAATACACTTGGTGGCCCTAGGGTCAAGTTTCCCTTCATTCTGATGTGCATAAGCAGCACAATCAAAAACTTTTAGTTTTGAATAGTCAACAGAGTGACCATCCCAGACAGAATTAGGGACTTTGTAATTGATGGTACTGGAAGGACAGATATTTACAAGATAAGAAGCAGTTTTTAAAGCTTCACCCCAAAAAAGTTTTGGCAAACCAGAGGTAATCAACATGCATCTAATCTTATCTAGTAAAGTTCTATTCATTCTTTCAGCTAAACCATTTTGTTGAGGGGTATAGGTTACAGTTTTATGCCTGAGGATCCCATTTTCTTTACAGAAGTTATCAAATTCTTCATTACAGAATTCCAAGCCATTATCGAGTTCTAAGAACCTTTAATTTCTTGTTCATCGATTTTCAATTTGAATTTTCCAGTTTTTAAAATTTGAGAAAGTGTCGGACTTATTCCTTAACAAGAAAACCCAATTTTTCTAGAAAAGTCATCAATTATAAGAAGAAAATACCGAATCCGAATGGAGGTGCTCACATGTTGGACCCCAGAGATCGACATGCAAGTATTCCAAGATAGTAATGGATTTATGTATCCTCGCATGAAAAGGCGGTTTGCTCTGCTTTTCCAAGAGTACATTGTTCACAAAGGACAATATTTCAATTTTATCTCGAGCAAAAACACCATTTTTG
The DNA here is from genome assembly GCA_023638005.1 of Forsythia suspensa. Classification (NCBI taxonomy): domain Eukaryota; kingdom Viridiplantae; phylum Streptophyta; class Magnoliopsida; order Lamiales; family Oleaceae; genus Forsythia; species Forsythia suspensa. The sequence goes on from JALRMA010000390.1 coordinate 20,075, forward strand.
TTTAGAAATTGAGGTATTTGTCATTTATGTGACCCAATCTTTGTGCCAAATTTCGGACTTGTCCTTTTGGGAAACATATGTAGCCAAATTTCTTTCAATTTTAGGAGTTGCACTGTAACACATAAATTCCATTAACTTTAGGAGTAGTTATTATTCTTGCGAATTATAAGAGATTTGAGTGACTCCACCTTTGATGATGGTATTATATCCTTCATCATCTAACACCCCCAAAGAAACAAGGTTTCTCCTTAAATCAAGTATATACACGATTTTATTAAGAACAAGGACTTTACCGCTCCTAAATCTAAAGTCACTTTTCCTATTCCTTTAATTCTACAAGAGTAATTGTTTCCCATTGAAACTTGCCCCCATTTATTTCTAAAAATCGAAAACCAATCTTTACAAGGAGACATATGAAAAGTACAACGAATCTAAAATCCATTCATTTTATTAACAACGACATCTGTGGCATACACTGCCCATTTTCATTTCTTTGCCTCTTCATAGGCAGCAACTGACTCCCCTCTAACCTTTGAGAATTTTTCAATTCCTCAATTCTTTTGTGACAATCTTTAATGAAGTGTCCCATTTTCCCACAAAAATAACACTTTTTCCCTTTGGCTTTAGACTTATTATTTTGCTTATATTTACCTTTAGAAAACTTTTCAGATGAATCTTTTTCCTTGTTTGTTTCCTTCCTTATTGTTGGTATTATAGTTTCCTTTATTTTGAAATTTTCCTTTGACTACAAGACCTGCTCCACTGGTAGAGTCTTTAGTCTCAGATTTTAGTTCTAAATCTTTATTTCTCAAGGATGAGACTATAATATCAACAGTAAGTGTTTCTCTGCCATATTCTAAAGCATTTTTCATATCTTTATATTTATCAGACAGAGAACTAAGCAAGGCAACAGAACGTTGTTCATTTGAAATGGTTTCACCACTACTTTCTAAGTCTAAAGTCAGCTTATTGAATCTGTCTAAATTTGCTTCTAAATCAACAGAATGATCAAATTTAAAACTAAAGAATTGCCTCCACAGATAACACTTATTAGGTAAAGTCTTGGTTAGGTATAACCCTTCCAATTTTTTCAAAGAACAGCAGCAGTGTTAGTGGTGCCTACTTCCCTAATTACACTATCAGATAAGTGTAAAAATAAAGTGCTCCGTGCAATTTAGGTTTGTTCTATCTTTTAACATCTTCTAGGTCATCATCCCAAGATTCATCTAGGGCTTTTGCACATCTTTGTTGCAAAAGTAAGGCTCTTAACTTTGACGCTTGAGAGACTAAAGTCTCCTTTGCCATTCCGATTTCAATATCAACCTTTTTAGAAGACATTTTCACAAGATTTTAACAGATAACCAACAAACTTGTTTAACAGAAAAGAGAGGCACAACCAGACTAATATTCTTAAAGGGGTATTTACAGATATGCAATAAAACACAATCAGAGATAATGAATGACTTGAAGTTATTTCAAGAAAACAACAAGACCTTATATAATCAAACTAGGCGTAAATTCTTGATAAAACCAGTCCGGTCTCCTCGATTCTAGGGTTCTCGCATGAAACCCTAGACAAAGGAAGATCCAGACGGCTCATGTCAAGATTTACAGAGTTATGACTAAACAACAATAGTTTGAAAAATAAAAGGGTTAGAAACTCGTTACCATTCTCCACCACAGGAGATTTAAGAGAAATAACCAAATACCAGATTTCCTTTTTCAGATGAGGAATCTTGATCTTTCTTTACAAAAAAATCTCAAGATCCGTTTAGGTCTGTGCTCTGATACCACTGTTGATCCCAGTTGTAAACAAACAATCAAACAATATGTAAAGAACACAAGATTTTTCACCCTTTCGGGTGGGATGTTCAAACCGTTAAGCCTAATCACCCGTTGAGCTTCCACAAACGTGGTTAACGCTCCAAATCCACTAGCACAGCCTCAAGTTCAACACGATTACAATGATACACCAAGTATCAACCAAAATAATGACTGAACCCTCAGACTCCTCTCTCTTTATACGAAATACACCAAGTATAACCACCGGATTCTTGTTCATCAAGAATAGAACAAAACCACCCCTAATCTAACCCACTATCTATTCACCAAGAAAGGTAGAAGGAAGATGTATGTCAAAGACGAAAGAAAAAGAAATCCAGAGAAGACTCAAGAAAGTTCACTTTTCAGAAGAAAGCTGCGCGTCTGTATATCTACCCAAACAACACAGAATTTGGTATTTATATCATCTCCAGTGTTGCCCTTAGATCAACGGCCATCACTAATCCACGTATCACCATCAGACGGCATACACAACTTCAGGATTGCACAAGTCGTGTTTCTAGAAAGGGCGACTTCAGGATGAAATTTGGTTTGGGCCATCACAGAGTCTTCTTCTTGGGCCGAGAGAGTTATAACGCATCATTGGGCTTGTGCTTTGGGTCAATGTCTAATGAACAATTGCAGATCAATCCAACAATTTTAAATTGTATGCCAGAACTACATTTCGCACTAATAATTTTTGTCTAAGACTGTAGGAGGTCTTATTTGTTATCCCTAGTAGTTAGAAACCAATTTAGTAATGACTCGAGTTGGTAGAATTCAGTGCATTACAACACAATTTAGTTTTACATTAAAAATCAACATTTTTACGGTTAACATGTTGTGTTACCTTATTTTTTCACGAATTACGTGTTATGTTACCTTATTTTATGCAGGTTAAATGTTGTGTTATCTTATTTGTTTTATAAATTACATGTTGTGTTACTTTGTGTTACATATGTTACGTATTATGTATGGTCACAAGAGCACCTATCACTGCCCCAACACAACCCATCACCATCTCATAACATTAATTTTCTCTCAATCATGACCGCCTTCTGCCACCACCAATATGCTCGTAATCGAGCTCCCAAACCATAACTCGACCCGACCTGCCAATCACCACCTTCCACCACCACAAACTCACATAGTTATTACTACTAATTATAAACAACGACAATCTTAAAAGAAGACTATGACAATGATTTTTTTTTTTAATAATATTACTATTATTCCAGCATATCCGTCCCTTACCGATCAATAGTCATAGACAACTCCAAGAGAAGATTTTCAACTTCAAGATCTAGCTTTCAATGTAAATCCAACTATGATATTAAAATAACAATAAATGTAATCCTTTTGTCTTTTCCAGAAAAAGAAAACATATCAAATTTATTAAATATTCCTCTCATTTCAAAACGACTTTCTAATTTGATCCTAATTCATTCTAATTAGATCAATAAAATCCAAAGCCCAACCCCATCAACATTGCCAACCATCATCAAATCAAGATCGACAATTGTAAAACACACACACAAAAAAACACCTATCTCCATTTTTGTTCGAAATTTCAGATCTAAATGAAATGAAATTCGAGATCGTGGTGGTGGATCGGGCGGAGGAGTTGACATTGAGGTCGATCGCGGTGGCGATGGGTGAGTTATAACATTGGCAAAGGTGCACATACGGTGATGATGTAAGGCAATAATGGTGTGTTGGTTAGGGTTTGATGAGTAGGGCATGAAAAGTGCGTGAGGTAAACAAAATGGTTTGATTTTGATCGCGTGTAAAAATTGATTTTAAGATTTAAAAAGAATTTAGGCACAATAACAATCAATCTCCACCAACGCAGCCCTTGCATCACCCATCACCATCCCCAAACCATTTTCTCCAATTTTTCGCTTTCCACCACTCTAATTTCCAGCATTCCACCACAACATCATACTCGAAATCGAGCTCCCAAACCACCCGACCCGGCCTATACCAAAAACAACCCAAACACCGTGAATCACCACTTTCGCCACTACAAACTCACATGGTTATTACTATTAATAACAAGTTAAAGAATGTCGTGTTAAAAGAAAAGAAAAAAAATTATTATTATTAATCCAAAGATTTTGCGAGCTTTATCTAATCAAGAAAGTCATCGAAAATCTCCAAAAGAAGATCTTCAACTCGACGATCCATCTTTCCATGTAAATATTAAGCTATGGAGCATAATTTGTTACGCTACGTGGAGCTGAACAGCGGATCGACCTTTGTAATTTTATTTACTTAAGTAATGGTGTTTTTAAAATTTTACCTTTGTAATTGGTTGCCCTAGAATTTCATTATAATTAAGAAATCTTCATTGGATTGTTCTATGTAGGGACGGTCTCTTGTAAACAATTAATCACCATTCATTATAGTCCATTCATTATAGTGAATTATTACAGCAGCTGAAGACGCAGCTGAAGACAGGACGTAGTCTCACATTGAGACGAACATGTATAAATCTCTTTATTTTTCTTCTTTTATTTATTGCTCTAATTCTAATAACTGGTATCAAAGAGAGATTCTAATTGAGAATGATGGCTGGTGATGATAAAGGATCAACATTCAGAATCACCAAGTTTGATGGTGTGGATTTTTCATTCTGGAAGATGCAGATAGAGGATTATCTTTATAGTAAAAAGATGCACTAGCTGTTGGATGACAAACCATAAACTATGAAGGTTGATGAATGGAACCTTCTTAAAAAACAGGTGTTGGGAGTAATTCGACTAACACTATCAAAGAACATGGATCATAACGTTGCAAGGAGGAAAGCACTATATAATTGATGAAGGTATTATCTGACATGTATGAGAAGCTCTCAGTGTGCAATAAAGTTCGCTTAATGAAAAAGCTATTTAATCTGAAGATGGTAGAAGGTGCTTTGGTGGTAGAGCATCTTAATAAATTCCACACAATCATCAATCAATTGGTCTCTGTGGAGATTACATTTGAGAATGAAAAATTGAAACTTAATAATGTTCGAGATATAATTCTTCTTGAAGAAGCCCGTAGGAAATATGATAGAGAACTCTCAAAGAACCAATTCTATCTTAAATGTCGAAAATAGGGATAGAGATTACAAAATCAATTCCAACATAGGTAACGATAGAAGAAAGTCGAGGAATGACAAAAGTAAATCCAGAAACGGACGAGGCGCTGAATACTGGAATTGTTGTAAGATTGGTCACCTGAAAAGGAATTACAGAGCACCAAGAAGGGTGAGGAAAAGAACAATAACGCCGCGAATGCTATGACTCAAGAGGTACAAGATGCTTTACTCTTGTATGTTGATAGTTCTATCGATTCTTGGGTGATGGATTCTAGGGCTTCCTTTCACTGCATCGCACACATTGAGAACATGAATAACTATGTTGCTAGAAATCACAAAAAGGTATATCTCGTTGGTGGAAAACATTGGACATCATTGGTATTGATTATGTCAGATTGATGATCCCAAACGAGTCTTTGTGAAAAATTAACAAGGTGAGGCACATACCAAAATTGATGCGAAACCTGACCTTAGTTGGACAGCTTGATGATGAAGGGCACGATGTGAATTTTAGTGGTAGCCATTGGAAAGTAATAAAGGAGTCATGGTTGTTGTGCAAATTTTTAGAGGTATTGTGCTGAAAATAGAATCAAGATGAGACAGACTATTCCAAGCAAACCTTAATAGAATGGTGTAGCTAAGAAGATGAACAAGACTCTAAAAGAGCGTACAAAAAGTACGAGATTACATGCAGAGCTGCCAAAGATTCTCTAGGCAGGGGCTATCAGTATTGTAGCATATTTGATCAACAGAGGTCATTCGATACCATTGGACTCTAAAATACTAAAAGAATTTTGGAGTGGAAAAGAGGTAAACAATTCCTTCTTAAAAGTGTTTGGTTATGTTTCTTATATTCACATTGATTCTGCTTCTAGAAATAAACTTGATGCCAAGTCTAAAAAGTGATTTTTAATTGGCTATGATGATATGGAGTTTGGTTATTGTTTCGGGATGAGCAAAGTCGCAAGATTATTATTGGGTTGTTCTAGAATTTTATTATAACTATGAAATCTTTATTGGATTGCTCTAGAATTTCATTATAACTAGGGAATCTTAATTGGGTTGTTATGTATAGGGTTGATAACGTGTACACAATTGATCATCATCCATTACAGTGAATTATTGCAGCGGCTGAAAACATGACTTAATCTTACATTGAGGCGAACCTGTATAAATTATTGTATTCTTTATTTTTCATCTTTTATTTATTGCTCTAATTCTAACAGTAAATCCAACTATGACAATAAAATAACAATCAATTCAATCCATTTTTTGTATCCATAAAAAGAAAACGTATTAAACACATTAAATATTCATGTTATTTCAAATTCACTTTCTAATTTGATCCCGATTCTTTGTAATTGAATCGAAAAAGTCAAAAGTTCAAACCTTACCAACACTTCCACTAGTTGTTAAAATCAACATTCACAATCGTCAAACACAACAAAAAAACCACCTACCTCCATTTCCAATATGAAATTCTAAATTTCAAAGTTGATATTGAAGATTGTGGTGGTGGTAGGAGGCTTAAAATTTAAGATTTGGTGGCAGTGGCAGTGAGATCACAATGGTAGCGCATGTGCGGTGATGGGTGGTGTGTATAGGTGCAACGGAGGTGGTGGTGTGCAACGATGATGATGTGATGTCCAGGAATTGGAAAATAGTGCATGAATTGGGAGAAATGATTTGATTTTTCATTGCGTGAATAGTGCATGAATTTGGAGAAAATGATTTATAGAAAATTTAGACGCCATAAAATTCCATTACCTACGCCATAAAATTCCATTACCTCTATCGTCGCCCTTGCACCACCCATCACCATCACCATCCCAAACCATTTTCTCTTAATCCTCGTCTTTCACCACTTGTTAATTAGCAATCCTAATTAAGCTGAATTATATTAATTTAAGCAGCATTAACTGGATAATGTTTTCCAACCACATCAACACTCTCTTTCCTCTAATGCTGATTTGTCCAGAAGTTGTTATTCAGTTAGATTGCACCACAAATGTTCATCCGTAATTCACGGTTGTTGCTCCATTGTTGTTCTAGAATATTCATTTTGTATTCCAACTCATCCAATTCTTATTCTTATGTATATAAATTGATAAATGAAAAGTAGCGAGTAGCCATTGCCCCATATTCAATTTTTCTTGGTGTTCTGGTGTTTATTAGCAAGAACCATTTCTTAACTTGGTATCTGAGCTGAAAATGGCAAATGTCGGTAACATCCCACAAAACACCAACTCCAATACTCCACCTATCTCCACTGCAAACAATGTGGTGCCTCCAATGTTGGGAAGCAACCAACTCTTACCATTTGGCATCAACCTGACCCAAACACCCTCTGTTAAGCTAGACAAAAACAATTCTACTTTGGCAAAACATGATTCTACCTATCATTCATGGACACAATCTTGAAGGCCACATTCTGGGTACAAAGATGTGTCCTCCAGAATTTGTTGGTACTCAAATCATTGGAGAAAAGCTGGAACTAGTGTTGAGATGATTCCAAACCCCCAATATACCCAATGGATGTTCACTTATTAGTTGTTGATAGGCTGGCTCTATTCCTCAATGACTCCTGAAATAGCTATGAGAGTCGTGGGCTCTAGAAGCTCAAATCAGCTGTGACTAGCAGTAAAGGAAAACTATGGTATCAAGAATAGATCAAGGATTACATTCCTCGCTGGTGAGCTTCAAAAATCAAGAAAAGGAAGCATGAGCATTGATCAATATCTCAATGCAGAAAAGCTGTTGGCAGACAACCTTGAGATTCCTGGTAAAACCATACCTCACTCAGATCTTGTAACTCAAATCTTAGCTGGTCTAGATGAAGAATACACACCCATTGTTGTTCAGCTCAACAACATGGAATTTGTTTCATGGAGAGAACTTCAATCCATTCTCATGACCTTTGAGAGCAGACTTGAACATCTCAACATTGTCAAGAGTGAAGTAGCAGGAATCAACATCAATCAAACTTCTGTTAATTTTACTCAAAGACCAGGATACATCAATCAATTTAGAGATTACAAATCAAACAAAGGTGGTAGGTTATCATATAATAGCAACTATACAGGTGGAAGAAGAGAGAAAAACGGAGGAGGCAGCTACAACAACAATGATAGGCCTATATGTCAAGTATGTGGAAATATGGACACAAAGCTAATATATGCACTATAGGTATGCTGAACGTTATATGGGAACACAACCAAGTCAAAAGGGCAGTGATAATCAATCATCAACAGCTTTCATTGCAACACCTAGCACTGTAAGTGATCCTACTTGGTTTGTAGACACATGAGCCAGCAACCATGTTATTGCTCATATGGAAAATCTCTATATAGCCAATGAATACTCTGGTAAGGAGAAAATTATGGTAGAAAATGGAAACAAGTTGCATATCTCACATATTGGTGTTACATACTTGCCTACCTTGACTAATAAGTCACTTGTGCTAAATAAACTGCTGCATGTACATGAAATCAAGAAAAATCTCATAAGTGTATCTCAACTAACATCTGATAAACGTGTTTATATGGAATTTCATTCAAATTGTTGTTTGTCAAAGACAAGCAAACAAGGAAGATAATGCTGCAAGGGAAGCTTAGAGAAGGACTGTATGGGCTGGACTTTCCTAGCCTAAACAATAATCCCATTGTCCAGAAGAGAGTTTCTTCAAACAAGTTCTGTAGTACTGTGTCTGTTAATTCAAGTCATGAGTCTTTGAATTCACAAATTAATGTATGGCATAGAAGACTTGGACATTTATCTAGTCAAGTAATGTCTCAAGTCCTCAAAATCTATAATAAGAAATTGAAATAAAATGAAATTATGCCATCTTGTGATGCCTGTCAATATGGAAAATCTCATTCATTACATTTTCCTTTGTCTACTTCAGATGCTAATGCCCCATTAGACCTTATATACATAGATGTATGGGGACAAGCACCTCTTCAATCAACTTCTGGTTTGAGATATTACATCACATTGCTAGATGATTACAACATATTTACTTGGATATATACTATGAGACACAAATTAGAAGCCCTTAGCATATTTGTCCAACTCAAAAAAAAAAAATTTGAAAACAAACTTGAAATGAAGATTAAAACCCTGCAGTCTGATTGGGGAGGAGAATACAAAAGCTTTACAAACTTTCTAACACAATATGGAATTGATTTTAGACATTCTTGTCCTTACATACGCTTTCAAAATGGGAGGGTAGAAAGAAAACACAGAAACAAGTCTTACTCTCTTAGCTCAAGCCAAAATGCCTCTAAAGTAATGGTGGGAATCCTTCCAAACAACAACCTTTCTCATTAATAGGCTGCCCATTCTCGTCCTTAAAATGAAATCCCTTCTCAAGTTCTATACAAATGTAAAGTTGATTATAAAACACTTAAAACATTTGGATGTGCTTGCTACCCTTGGTTAAGACCCTACCAAAAACACAAATTTAGTTTTTACTCTACTAAATGTGTGTTTCTTGGTTTTAGTAATCTCACAAAGGCTATAAGTGCCTTAGCTCAACTAGAAAAATTTACATATCCAGACATGTTATCTTTAATGAGTCTGAGTTTTCCTTTCAGTCTGAATTTATTGTCAAAAAACAATCAAACCTTGCTGAAACTGAAACAATAATGTCTTGGTTTCAATTCTCTTCACAACTAAATAGCTCGAACTCTAACCCTGGTTCTATTGATACAGCACAACTTGATGCAACTCAAGCTGCAGAATCCTCTCCTTCTAGCTTTAATGATATACAACAGTCTCAGAATGAAAGTTATGATGATGAAGGCAAAAATCAGACACTCAGTGATATAAATGAACCTCTTGTGGAGACTGAAGATGGAGCATCTCGTCGCAATCGAAAGACTTGAATCAGTTAGCAATACTAGTCACCGAAATCACCGCATATGATCAACAATCGGGGAGTAATGAACTAAGACAAACAGAAATCACAAGTTGAGAATCAAATACAACACCCTATGATCACTAGAGACAAGGGTGGAGTGTTTAAACCAAAGGTGTATTCAAGGTAGTCAATTGAGTACCATTCGAGAACCTAAGAGTGTAGCTGAAGCCATGATGGATAAAGACTAGAGGAAGCAATACAAGAATAATACAATGCACTTAGTAAGAACAAAACATGGAAACGTGTGCCTTCTTCACCATCCTACAACATAGTAGGAAACAAATGGGTTTTCAGGTTAAATAATAACTTAGATGGTTCAGTACAGAGGTTCATGGCAAGGTTGGTGGCCAAAGGATTTCATCAAACTCTTGGTGTTGACTTTTATGAATTTTAAGCCCAATTGTCAAAATATCAACCTTGAAAGTTATCCTCACATTTGCAGTTTGTAAGGACTGGAATATCAGACAAGTTGACATCAACAATGCCTTCCTAAATGGTGAACTTGAGGAAACAATTTACATGAGTTAACCCGAGGGATTTATAGACAAATCAAAACCATCTCATGCGTGCAAACTTGAAAAATCACTCTATAGACTGAAGTAGACACCTAGAGCTTGGTATGACAAGCTAAAAACCACATTAGCAAGAATGAAAAACAAATTGTCTTTGCACTTATCTATGTGGATGACATAGTTATAACAGGAAATGACAGCATGCTACTTTAACATTTCATAAATGAGTTGTACAGAAAGTTTGTGATGGGTGTCGAATCCAACAAATAATAAATTCTTGCTCTTAAAGTATAAATTGTGATAGCGGTGAGCAAGGTCGTATCCACAGGGATTGGTTAGATTTAATTCTTTGAAAAATTAAAAAAATAAAAGAAAGGGGAGTTCTGGATTGTTGTCAATTAAAGCAAATTAAATTAAAGCAATTTTTCTAGAATGCAAATTAAAAAGAAGATCAATATTATTCAAATATCCAGCCCAAGGTATAATATTAGAATTGATTCGGAGAATCGATTATTGATACAAAAATAAAATCATTTATTTTTTTAACCAAATTGCTTATGGTCATTGATACGATCTAATAACCTATCTCTCCTTACTTTCTCGATAATCAAGAGACGCTCTTTGACTATTTCTCTTGTCAATAAACAACTCTAGACATGATCTTAGGATTTAATTTACCAACAACATTAATCTCTAGAGAAACTACCAACTCTAACCAACAAATACATAAGCGTGATTCATTTAAGCTAGATTATATATCTTCATAACATAAATTGAAAACCCTGTTTGTAATCAACTATGTTATTTTACCACTAATATTAGAATATCTAGAAAATTACGGGTTTAAATTTCTAATTGGCGATATATCGTTTTGACAGTCAAACAATGTGCACTTTTTATAATCAATCAAAACAATAATTTCAAGAAACACAGAAGATATATAAATAGAGAAAGAATAGAAGAACAATAAAAATTAATTTGATCTCACAATTCTTGAAGAATCAAAACTTCAATTATCCTTGTGCTGGAATAGAAATTTAGCAATCTATGAAAATATTCAAGAAAACCTAAAAGATAAGAGATAGGAGAAAAAACCGTCTTTGAGAATAGGAGGGAACCCCTTTTCTAGGAGGAAGGAGAGGGACAAAAAAAATGTAAGATTTGGTTATCTATTTCTAGTCTAATTCTCCTCCTTCCAAAGATTCCAAAAATCCTTAAATTACATTAAGTAATCCCTTAAAAATATTCTTATTCCTTCTAGAAATAGGTGTAAATCAAATAGGTTCTCTTTTTATAGTCGCGCCCATTATTTTTTTCCAAAAATTCGTGCATGTAGACTTTGGCCGCTAGAGTAAGTAAGGCGTGCCCACGGCTTACGCAAAGTTCACTTCTGTTGGTATAAAAACTGGGAAATCAAACGTGTCCATGCCTTAAGTAAGGTTCGCTTCTGTATTGTGCATCTTTTCGAGTTTCAATTTTCCTCTACAAAACTTGTGAAATTGAGTCCAACTCGATCCAACTCCTTCATATAATCCACAAAACACAAAATGCATTCAAAATTCAAAACTTAAGCAATTGTAATCATCGAAATATGAAGAAATAATATAATTTATATAGCCATTATGCATTCTATTAGTTTGCTTAAAAGATATGGATGAACTCCATCACTTTTTGGGAATTGAAGTGCATTGGCATGATTTAGGTATTCACCTCACACAGACAAGGTACATAGCTGAATTACTAAAAAAATTACAACTTTAGAACCTAAAGTCTTGTCGTACTCCCATGGTCACTGGTGGAACATTATCAAGAAGTGAAGGAGAAACTATGAAGGATCTTTCAATCTATAGAAGTGCAATGGAGGAACTGCAATATCTTACACATAACTGACCTGAAATTACATTTACAAATCAATAAGTTAAGTCGGTTTTACAATCAACAACTTCAATACTTTGGCAGGCTTTGAAGAGAGTTTTAGGTATCTAAAAGGAACAATAAATCGGGGACTATGGATACAGGGAATTGATAGATTAACAATATATGAATACTCATATGCGATTGGGCTTTCGCCGGATGATGCACGCATCAACGTTGGTTTCCGCATTTACTTGGGGAGATAACTTGATAAGTTGGTCGTCAAAGAAGCAACATGTTACTAGATCAAGCACAAAGTCAAAATATAGAGCTCTCGCATCTGCAACCTCGAGATTGCCCGGATTGGTCATTATTTAAGGAACTCTAATTAGCACAAGTATCTACTCCAGTCTTGTGGTGTGACAATATGAGATATTTGGTGCTCTTCTTTGCCAATCTAGTCTACCATGCCCAAACAAAACACATAGAGCTGGATATTCATTTTGTTAGAGATAAAGTCCTTGGTAAAGAATTAGAAGTGAGATATGTGCCTTCTTCGGATCGCCAGACTTGCTAACCAAAGGTCTCTCTCATTCCAGATTCACTTACCTAAAGGACAAACTTGGAGTTACAAAGAAGATTTTCAGCTTGAGGGAGGATGTTAATTAGCAATCCTAATTGTCGAATGCTATTAATTTAAGCAAACATTAATCTGGATCAGGTTTTCTAACCACTGCAACACTCTCTTTCCTCTTATGCTGATCTGTCTAGAAGTTGTTATTCAGTTAGATTGCAATGGAAATGTTCATCCATAACTTATCCAATTCTTATTCTTATGTATATATAAATTGCTGCGTATTCAATTTTTCCTGGTGTTCTGGTGTTTATCAGCAAGAACCATTTCTTAACTATCATCACCCTTGAAATTAAGTTCCTAAACCATTTCTTAACTATCATTGTCGCCTTATGCCACTGCAAATTCACACGGTTATAATAATTAGGACATTTCATTTTTGTTGTTTGAAACAATGAACCTATTCCAAGGTTATATTTTTACTAAAATATAAGAATTTGGACATTTCATTTTTGTTGTTTGAAACAATGAACCTATTCCAAGGTTATATTTTGACTGAAATATAAGAATTTGGACATTACATTTCGTTCAGTGTATAATTAAAACACATGTAAAATTACAAACAGACACAATTTATATGTAAGGAATGAAGAATGTGGAGTACATGTGCAAATGATATATTGCACCTTATTTTCATGGGGCAATCTCAGTTTTCAATTAAACTATAATTATTAAATATCTAATTAAAAAAAATCTCACAATACTATTATAAAACCACGTGCAATGAACGTGTTAATTACTAATTGTATTAAAATGATGGCCTCTTTTCAATATTATGTTTATGATATTGAATTAATTTACACGATGTTTCATATTAATATATGTATTATACAGTTTTCATTTCAATAATTTATACAACTTAAAATTTAGGGATGGCAATAAGACGGAAATGGAATTTTTGGGAGGTAGGATAGTGCGGAATTGAAATATAAAATTAAAACTTAAAAGATAATAAATATAATAGTTCGGTGGGTAACCGCCCCCGCCCTAATTATCCAACACAGCAGAGAATTTTCAGACGGAGCATTTTGTCATCCCGATTAAAATTTCTTGGTTTACCTTAATTACTGCGTTTAGAATTGAAAAGTGACCATCGTTGACTAAGACTTTAAAAACATTATTGAGACGCGCCAGTCTATACCCCATTCATTTCTACTATAAAAGAGAGGTAGCTCTTTAGTATTTGATCAACAGTATCAACTTCAGCTGGGGTTTATAATTTCAACATAAACTGTACGTCTGTACCATAAAAAAAAATCTTCTTCTTTATACTAGAACAGAATCAGAATGGCTTCGGCTATTGTTGAACATGCTACCAACTGCGAAAAGGAGATTGTTCGTCCAGTCTTAAACTTCTCTCCCAGCTTATGGGGTGAACAGTTCATAAATTTTTCTTCTGATTATGAGGTATCGATTCCTTCATTTTCAACTGATTCTATTTTTTGTGTATGTGTGTGTGTGTGTGTTTGTCTATGTCTGTCATATAATTATGAGTTTTTATATTCAAACCCTTTCACTACTCCAAAATTCCTGGATTTAATAACATTTTTAAGCACGTAATGTTGGAAAAATTCTTAACCAGATTTGTAAATTACGTGTTTACATATAGAACATTCTTTTATATTACAGCAATAGAAAATGAAAGAAATACAAGAACAAACTAAGTACAATTTACATATTGTGCTTGTGAAATCGCACAGTTAGCAGAAAAATATTCCATGGAAATTGAAGGATTGAAGAATGAAGTGAGAAGCATGCTGTAATCTCCGGAAAAGACATGGTGGAGATGATGAATTTGATCGAAACACTTGAGCGCTTGGGCGTATTATATCACTTTGAAGATGAGATTGAAGAACTACTAGAACGTTTCTTTAATCTCAACTCAAATTATGCAGATGAAGCATATGACCTGTACACTGTTGCACTTCATTTTCGTTTATTCAGACAACATGGCTACCAGATATCTTGTGGTATCTTTGACAAATTCAGACGAGAATGGAATATTCAAAGAGACTATTAAGAGTGATGCAAGGGCTTGCTGAGCTTATACGAAGCTGCATACTTAAGAGTGCATGGAGAAGATATACTAGAAGATGCCCTTGCTTTCACAACAGATAACCTCAAATCCATCGCACCACATTTAACCTCTCCCTTGGAAACAAGTAGCTCATGCCCTTGTGCAATCCATCCATTTTGGGAACCCAAGAATTGAGGCGCACTATTTTATCTCCATCTACCAAGAAGACGAATCATCAAAGAATGAATTGCTGCTGAGGTTTGCCAAATTAGACTATAATTCATTGCAAATGTTGCATAAACAGGAGCTCTATGAGGTCTCAAGGTAATATTATTGTTCAACTGTGCAAGGTTAAATATCTTTATACTACACACATGAGCGCCCGGAATTACTTAATAAAATTCTTTGGTTTTACATCCCAGGTGGTGGAAGGAATTGGACCTTGTGACTATACTTCACTATGCTAGAGACAGAGTGGTAGAAAGTTTTTTCTGGGCTATGGGAGTGTATCATGAACCTCAATATTCAGTTGCCCGAATCATTCTCACAAAAACTATTGCAATGATTTCAATAATAGATGATACGTATGATGCCTATGGTACAGTAGAAGAACTAGAAGTTTTTACTGAGGCAATTCAGAGGTACATGGATACATAATTCTTTCTTTTAACTGTATCCATAATAGTTATACAAAAATAGTTTCTTGAAGTAATCAATTTTTCATTCAAGATGGTAATCAACATCTCTTCTCTTGCTTTTTCAGGTGGGATATTAGCGAAATTGGTCGGCTACCAGAGTACATCAAACCTTTATATAGGGCTTTGCTGAATCTTTACGAGCAATTTGATGAAGAACTATCGAAAGAAGGAAGATCTTATGCTGTCTATTATGCAAAAGAAGAAGTAAATATTATACTCGACAACTATTATGTTCCTTTTTGTCTAGCTTCTTTTTTATACAAAATTGACCCTCGTTAACTGTCTACTAATTTGTATGCAGTTGAAAGAACTTTTGAGGACTTACTATGTGGAAGCCAAGTGGTTCATTGAAGGATACATGCCACCATTTTCTGAATACATGAAGAATGCTTTAATCACATGCACTTACTGTTATCTTACAACTACATTCTATTTGGGGATCAAATCTGTCACCAAAGAAGAATTTCAATGGCTTAGCAAAAAACATAAAATGCTTGTTGCGAGCCTTGTAATATGTCAACTCATTGATGACATTGCTACCTATGAGGTATGAAATGCATCTAAAGTTTGTTACGAAGAAACATCAATTCTACAAATAAGCAACTTATTTCTCTTATCTAAGTGTTTTCTCTAATTTTCTCTTATTGAAGGTTGAGAAGGAAAGGGGACAAATTGCTACAGGCATCGAATTATACATGAAAGATAATGGTGTGACAAAAGAAGAGACTATCGATAAATTTTTTGAAATGGTTTCAAATGCATGCAAGGATAGCAATGAAGAGTGTCTCCTACCAACTTCCTCTCGTAGAGAAATTTTAATGCGAATTCTCAACTTTGAGCGTCTTTTAGATATCACTTATAAAGACAATGAAGATGGATCATGAACCTCAATATTCAGTTGCCCGAATCATTCTCACAAAAACCATAGCGATGACGTCAATAATAGATGATACATATGATGCCTATGGTACAGTCGAAGAACTAGAAGTTTTTACAGAGGCAATTCAGAGGTACATGGATACATAATTCTTTATTTTAACTGTATCCACAATAGTTATACAAAAATATTTTCTTTGAGTAATCCATTTTTCATTCAAGATGGTAATCAACATCACATCTCTTGCTTTTTCAGGTGGGATATTAGCGATGTTGATTGGCTACCAGAGTATATCAAACCATTATATAGTGCTTTGCTGTTAGAGAAAGGAAGATCAGGGACTTAAATGATCAAACCAGAAAGGAAAAGGATGAAGAAGTGATAACATGAAGGCTGAAACTAGATTGCTGTTGAATTAGAAGGAATAGACGCTTCTCCGCTGTTGTAACAAATTTCTAGCAGCAATTCCCTCCTTTTCTCCCTATTTTTATTAGCTGTATTCATATAGTAAGTGTATGTAACAATCGTGTATAAATAAGCTGCTTTCATTCATTATGTAAGTCAATTAATACTGCAATATACATTGATTTTTACAGAACTAGCCATCTTCTTCTTCGCTTTTTTCATTTCTTCACTTGGTATCGAGCCTTAATGGCAAATCTCAACTTCAAAAATCAATCTCAAAACTCAGATTCTAATTCTATGATTCAAGCTCCAGCTCATATGAGTAACCTTGCTCCCTTTAGCATGAATCTGACCCAAGCAGCATCTGTGAAATTAGACATAGATGACTTTCTCTTGTGGAAAAACGTTATAATGCCAATTGTAAGGGGCTATGGTCTGGAAGGATACCTTCCAGCAAGGTATGTCCTCCACAATTCATCAGTCCTTAAGTCACAACTGAGATTGGAACAATAGTGGAGAAGACTTCCAATCCAGATGTATTCCTCCATGACATCAGAAATTGTGATGCGTGTCATGGGTTGTAATAGCTCAATTGAGCTTTGGAAGGCCATAAATGAAAATTATGGAATCCTTAACAGGTCGAGAGTGACCTTTCTCACATCTGAATTACAGACCATGACTATGGATCAGTATCTCAGCACTGTGAAGCAGCTTGCTGATAACCTTGAAATAGCTGGAAAGAAAATTGATCATGTTGATCTAGTAACTCAAGTTCTAGCTGGACTTGATGAAGAGTATACTCCCATTGTGGTACAAGTGAATAGCAGAGATCAAGTGTCCTGGCATGAGCTATCTTCCACACTCATGACCATCAGCAATAAAAGTTAAAATCTGGATATATTACAACAGGTTTTAAGGCCATTTTGTTATAAATTCAAAACCATCAGCAATAAAAGTTTTTCTTTTTGTGAAGCATGTCAGTTTGGCAATCACATGCATTACCCTTCAAACTATCATCATCTCATGCACAAATTCCACTTGACCTAATCCATGTTTGGAGACCATCTCCTATTAATTCTACCTCAGGGTTTAAGTACTATGTATTGTTTGTGGATGACTGCACTAGATACACCTGGATTTATCCTTTAAAACACAAATATGAAGTTTTACACTACTTTACTCAATTTAAAAGGTTAGTTGAAAACCAATTTGAAAGGAAAATCAAAGCATTACAATCTGATATAGGTGGTGAGTATAGAAATCTTGACAAAACTAGCTGCTGAATCAGGCATTAACCTCAGATATTTCTGCCCTCATACATCTGCTCAAAATGGGAGGGCCGAAAGAAAACACAGGCACATAACTGAAACATGCCTAACTCTATTAGCCCAAGCACATATACCATGATACTGCTGGTGGGAAGCCTTTCTGATTGCTACACACCTTATAAACAGAATGCCTAAAGTACTCATCCAACAGAAATCACCCTATGAAGCCTTGTTCAAACACACCACAGACTACAATCTTCTCAAAGTGTTTGGTTGTGCATACTATCCGTGTCTAAGACCATATAAAAAATACAAATTTGATTTCCATACCCAAAGGTGTGTCTATTTAGGACCTAGTACGTCTCACAAAGGATTCAAGTGCTTAAACTCAAGTGGTAGAAATTACATCTCTAGACATGTAGTCTTTGATGAAAATGTTTTTCCCTTCAAAGAAGGCTTCCTCAATAAAACACATCAATCCAAGTGGTTCCCTACAACTCTCCATCATCTTCCTTTTGAATTCAATTATCACAAAACAAACCCGCACTCGGTTGATATAATGCATTCTACATGATGAATCGCATACGGACCTTCTCACTGAAAATAAGGGAGTGATGGAAAATGATGAAGGATTGATTAATGAGCGATTCATGTAAACAGAGAGAAGGATTGAATAATGAACAGCCACCACAAGGTTGAACAGAGAGATATACTACCCGATTCTTCGTAATCTCAGTGGAATAAAAATGGGTGGAAATGCTGGTTGAAAAGAGATACAAACAAATGTAGACATCATATGATAACTAGATCAAAAGCGGAATTGTAAAACCAAAAGCTTATATTACTGATGCTATCTCATTTTGTCTAGATGAAATAGAACCAGGTAGCTTGGATGAAGCAATGAAGAGTGAAAAGTGGTGCAAAGCAATGAAGGAAGAATATGATGCTTTGATCAAAAATCAAACATGGGTGTTAGTTTCTCCTGAACTTACAATGAAGATCATTGGATGCAAATGGGTATACAAACTGAAATTTGGTACAAATGGAGAAATTCAGAGGCATAAAGCTAGGTTGGTGGCAAAAGGGTTCTCACAAACTTCAGGTGTTGACTACTATGAAACATTCAGTCCAGTAGCCAAAGCACAAACCTTGAAAGTCATTCTTACAGGTGCAATTATAAAAGGATGGGAGATAAGGCAAGTAGACATTAACAATGCTTTTCTCAATGGAAAGCTAGAAGAAACAGTTTATATGGAGCAGCCTTATGGTTTTATAGATCAAACTGAACTAGCTTTTGTATGCAAACTTAGCAAGGCCATATACGGACTCAAACAAGCCCCTAAAGCTTGACATGACACACTGAAAAAGACACTTTTGCAGTGGGATCTTAAACAATCCAGACACTTTTATCGTGTATCACAAGATCACGTAATCTACTTGCTAGTATATGTTGATGACATTATTTTGACTGAAAATGTAGAGAAACACTACAGAAGTTAATTGAGAAGCTAAATGCATCCTTTGCCTTAAAGGATATGGGAAATCTGAAGAGTTCCTGGAAATTGAATTTCTGAGAGAAGAAATTGGACTTCATATGTCACATAAGAGATATGTTATATCAAGAGGTTTGGATTTGAAAATTTGAAGTCTAGTGTCACTCCTATGGCAGCTGGAAGACTAGTAGGTAAAGAAAAAGGAACCGCCTTAAAGAATCCAACTCAGTTCAGGAGTGCAAGAGGAGCACTTCAATATTTGACTCATACAAGGCCATACATCTCTTTTGTTGTCAATAAAGTTAGCCAATATCTCCAAAATCCAACAGATGCTCACCGGAGTTTGCTAAAGCGATTTTTAGATATATAAAGAGAACTCTTGATATGGGATTGATCATTCATGAAGCACAAGATCTTAACATTGTTGCTTATGGAGATGCCGTTGGGCATCATGTCCCGGATGATGTAAAGTCCACCGTAGGCTATTGTGTTTATATAGGTGGTAATCTCATTTCTTGGTGTTCAAAGAAACAACAAAGTTGTGGCAAGATCAAGCACCGAGGCGCAGTATAGGACCTTAGCTCACAACCGCAAAATTGGCTGGATTCAATCCCTTCTACAAGAACTAAGTGTGGCACAAACTGAAGTTCCTAGAATGCAGTGTGACAACTAGGGGCAAGTGCATTGGCTTCTAACCCTATCTATCACGCAAGAACCAAGCACAAATAACTTGATATGTATTTTGTTCGAGACAAAATCCTAGCTAAATA
The DNA here is from genome assembly GCA_023638005.1 of Forsythia suspensa. Lineage (NCBI taxonomy): Eukaryota > Viridiplantae > Streptophyta > Magnoliopsida > Lamiales > Oleaceae > Forsythia > Forsythia suspensa. The sequence continues at coordinate 40,430 of JALRMA010000390.1, forward strand.
GTTGGTAATCAGTTATGTTCCTACAGCAGACCAAACAACAAATATATTAACTAAACCTTTGATGAACTCCAGACATTTATATCTACGCAGCAAGCTTAGAGTAATTGAAGTTGACTCTAGCTTGAAGGGGGGTGTTAGACAAAAGAAGATTAGGGACTTAAATGATCAAACCAGAAAGGAAAAGGATAAAGAAGCGATAACATGAAGGTTGAAACCAGATTGCTGTTAAATTAGAAGGGAATAGAAATTTCTCCACTTGCAGGCTGTTGTAATAGATTTCTACCAGCAACTCCCTCGTTTTTTCTCCCTAATTATATTAGTTGTATTCATATAGTAAGTGTATGTAACAATCGTGTATAAATAAGCTGCTTTCATTCATTCTGTAAGTCAATTAATACTGCAATATACATTGAGTTTTACAGAACCAACCATCTTCTTCTTTCGTTTCTTTCATTTCTTCACTTTTGCTGAATCTTTACGAGCAATTTGATGAAGAATAATCGAAAGAAGGAAGATCTTATGCATTCTATTATTTAAAAGAAGCAGTAAGTGTTATACTCGACAACTATTATGTTCTTTTTTATCTCTCTTATTATTTTTTATACCAAATTGATCCTCGTTAACTGTCTACTAATTTGTATGTAGTTGAAAGAACTTGTGAGGACTTACTATGTGGAAGCCAAGTGGTTCATTGAAGGATACCTGCCGCCATTTTCTGATTACATGAAGAATTCCTTAATCACATGCACTTACTGTTATCTTACAACTTCATCCTTGTTGGGGATCAAATCTCTCACCAAAGAAGAATTTGAATGGCTTAGCAAAAAACCTAAAATGCTTGTTGCAAGCCTTGTAATATGTCGACTCATCAATGACATTGCTACCTATGAGGTATGAAATGCACCTAAAGTTTGTTACAAAGAAACATCAATTCTATAAATAAGCAACTTATTTCTCTTATCTAAGTGTTTTCTATAATTTTCTCTTATTGAAGGTTGAGAAGGAAAGGGAATTGAATTATACATGAAAGATAATGGTGTGACAAAAGAAGAGACTATCAATAAATTTATATTTTATTTCGTTAAGAAATTAGAGACAGGATGCAATTTTAATCCGACTTTGCATTGGTTTTATTTAGATCATATTTGCCTTCCATTTTTTAGAACTCGTTTTCAACCAAACATTCCATATGACCAACAACTATTATTAACTTTTCAATCACACATTTCAAGATCAAAACCAACAACTAATTCTTATGCTAAATAAAACCCTATTCAAAAGTTTAAAATTGATCCAAGTCTCTAAACTCTTAACAATATATAATGTAAGCCTTAATGAAATAAAATAATTTATTTCAATAATTAAAGTACTAACATTTGCATTAATAATCCCTCGTTCAAAATGTAACGCCCCAGATTTTCTCAACTTGGGAAGGTCTTGAAATAATCTCAAAAATATATTTGACGACTCTAAATAGTATTTTCCGACCCCTTGAATGGTTATAAAAATATAACTTTTGCGAAAGATAACAAGCGCGCAAGGGAAAAATGATTTTTCTTTAAATTTCCATGGTTTTGCCTATACCATGATAGGTGTCGCCACAACTTATTTGACCATTCAAACAAATTTCAAAAATTCCAAAATTTGAACTGTAGATACTTGGGACAACGTACTACAATATGGTAAATTTTCAAACCTTATCTATGTCATTTGGTAGGTGAAAATGATAGCTGAAGTTGCATGAAAAACTGTCCTGGGTGCCTTAAGGTAACCTGCTAAAACATTTATAATAAATTCATACAATGGATTTTTTGTGTGATTTCAATTGATGTTAATAGAACACATATCGGGATTTCTATAGCCACTGATTTTACTCAAAAAATCCAACCGTAGCTTAAGTTTTGATTTTTCAAAGTAGGGCCAGTAAGCTGAAAATTTAAAATAAAATAAAATATGCATTTCTAACTTGAAACTTTTAACGGCAAAGAAACCAACATCTCGTTTTCCATAAGTATTACATAATTAAATACTGAATCAAATACATAAAAATATCGTATTTACATCATAATTGACTCGATTATCTCAACATCAAAACTTAAACAAAAAAAGAAAATTCCACGACATGCTCGCTAGCCTACGCCATCGCATCAACGCCAACTAATTCAATCTAAAAATTCATTCATTTTGGGGTGAGTATTTCATAAGAAACACTCAGTATCCATACATACTAACATGTCGGAAAAATTATACGTAAACATAAATGTCCATGCCATCTTTTTTAAACGTACATAGGAACACATAAATTGGTAGCCGGCACCACATAACGTCATACGTGATTACCTTCAATCACTAACATATTAAAGTGACTACCTTCAATCACTATCATAACATTCCTTCATCATAAATTTGCATGACATTTATATCACATCATAATTTTCCAAACGCCTTTAAAAATCATAGTAAAAGTAGCAAGTAAATCTACCTCGAAAACGAGTTTTCGGTTTGAAGTTTTGATGGACCAAAATTCGTTTCTGCAGCTTCCAAAATCAAGATCCGTACACTATATATATAGATGTATATATATAAAGAACTTAAGTGAATTAAAAAAGCAAGGTTAAGGCCCTTTTTCTGCTGGCCAAAATCTGGAACGAAAGTGATGAAAAATGCTGGAACAATGCTCACTACTGGACCGAAAATTTGAAGGAAAAGGATGGATAAATTCTAGAGTATTTTCGGTGATTGAGACTAAGGTTCAAGGTTCCTTGCTGCACGAAATTGAAGGAAAAAGAAAGGATCTTTTGCTGGAGAAAAAGGGAAGGAAAAATGAGGGAAAAAGGCTGGTCAAAACTTATGCAATCTGGAGTTAGGGGATGTTTTTTTTCTTCCTGGGAGGTGTTAACTGAAATCTGGCTGATATTAGGATGGAAAATGAGTGTTTTTTTCCTGGAAAATAAACAGAAAATCCAGTTGCTTAATTATATATGGAGGCCAAAATTTTTTAGAGGAAGAAAGGGAAGTTTGTGCTTCAGTTGAATGCTGATTTTGGAGGGAGAAATACACACACTGCAGGGGCGTGTTTTTGGGTGGAAATTGGGTGTGGGTGTGGGTGTGGGGGGGGGGGGCTGTGACTTAAGGGGCTGAAATCTGGAGAGAAAATGGTGATAAAACTAGTGTTTGGGATGGCCAAAAAAATGAAAGCAGAGAGGGTTAAGAGAGGGGGCCGAAGCAGTATTGGGACAGTTTCCAGCAGTTTTCATAGAGCACTTTAGCTGTAAATTAGGTGGGTTAAAAGTTGGTGAACATGGGTAGAAGGAGGGAAAATTTTGCATGATACATGGGGCTAATTTAGCTGATAAAAAAGAAGTTTAAAATGTGGTGAATAAGTGCTGAAAATGGGATGAACATGGCTGAAAAGTGGGAGAGGACATGGGCAGTTTCAGCTTGGGTTTTAGGGGCTTTTTGGGAGTTAAAAATTGGCAATTCATAATGGTCTGTTTGGGGGTGATTTTCTTGTAATTAGGCGGACTGGATATTGGGCTAAGTATGGGAGAATAAATGAGCCGAAAAGAATTGACCGGAAAGTGGGCCGAGAAGGTGGTTTTTAATTTAAATGATTGGTCTACAATTCACCCAAAATTAACTCAAGAAAAATGTTCGAGTCAAGAAAATTTAATTAGTCTTGTTGATTGATCAAATTTCATGTTCATCACATAAAAATAAGGTAAGCATGTGCAGCAAAAGTACCGCACTAAAAAAATTTTAAACTTACAAAACTGTTCGTAGCGACACCGAAAGTTAAAATTTTATTTTCTTGAAATTTAAAATATGAATTATTTTTTTCGGGTCGTTACAACCCTCCTCCCTCAAAATAATTTCATCCTCGAAATTTAACTTGCTTGGTTTACAAGGTACGGGTGCTTAGCTAAAACATCTTATTCTCTTTCCCAAATAACCCATCTTCCTCGTGTATACCCCACTGAACATTAACTAAAGGGATCTTCTGATTTCATAGAACATGGACTTTTCTTCCGCAGGCGTAACTCATATCATTCTTTAACATGCGTAGGATCATGTACGTACTTTTTTAACATCGAAACGTAGAATACATCGTGCACTGCCGAGAGTTCGGGTGGCAATGCCAAATGATATGCAACATTTCCATTTTTCAAGAATCTCAAATGTGCCAAAGTTGGTCTTAACTTTCCTTTCTTTCCAAAACGTAAAATTTCTTCCATCGAAGCCACTTTAAGAAATACTTTCATGCCGACTTCAAACTCTAACTCGTTCCTCCTTTGTTCGGCATAACTTTTCTGATGATTTTTTGCTGTTTTAATTCTAGATCTAATCTTGTCTACAGCTTCAACCATTTTCTCAAGAGATTATGGATCCAAAATTCTTCTTTCATCAACCTCATCCTAACAAATTGGCGTACGACATCAACAACCATAAAATGCCTCATATGGTTCCATGCCGATGGTAGTTTGGAAGCTATTATTGTAAGCGAATTCCACCAACGGTAGGTGACCTCCAAATCCAAGACACATGCTGTCAACATATCCTCAAGGATTTGAATAGTGTGTTCTGATTGTCAATCGGTATGAGGGTGTTACGCTGTACTAAAATCCAATTAAGTTCTCATAACTCCCCAAAGGCTTTTCCAGAAATTTGAAGTAAACATCGGGTCTCAATCGATACAATAAACACTGGCACTCTATGAATTCGAGACAACTTCTTTGACATACAATTGTGCTAGCTGTTCCAAACTAAAATTTCTCCAAATTGACAAAAAATTTGAGAAGATTTTGTCAAACGTCTACTACAACCCCGATAGTATCATGACCTCTTGTCGATCAAAGAAAACCTCAGAACGAAATTCATTGCGATTTACTTCTATTTCCATTGTGGTATATCCATTGGATTTAATGGCCCTGACGGCCTCCAATGTTCTGCCTTTACTTGTTGACACACCTATCACTTAGACACAAATCAAGCTATAATCCCTTTCATGTTTCTCCACTAAAATGTGTTACGTAAATCCTTATACATTTGGGTTGCTTCTGGATGTACGACGTACTCAACCATGCACAACCAACCTTTAAACATCAAAGTTTTATCTTCGACTATTTCAAATCCTTTCCTCTTTTTACTTCCCACGTTATCCTTGATTGTTTTTTTTCAGAAGGGAACATCTTTCTTACCAATCACAACTCTATCTTTGAGTGTCAGTTTTAATGTCAGACTTGTTATCATTGTTGATGCCACACTGGCGGTGCCAACACTTCAATTCTTAAATTCTCAAAATAATTGATCAATTTCTCTTGCTTCGATCACGACGCTAACAATTGACCCATGTTCATCCTGCTTAGAGCACCTGCGACTACATTAGCCTTTCCGGGATGGTACAAGATAGTGTAGTCATAGTCCTTCACCAACTCTAACCACCATCATTGTCTTATTTTTAATTCTTTCTGAATGAAGAAGTACTTGAGACTCTTGTGGTCGGTGTAAATCTCACCCTTGCTTCTACTGGCACATTATCTAGTATCGTCTCTTCTAATGAGGTGCCACAAGATATCTTTGATATGATGCCTTAACCCTCGACCGTAATACCCAAACTATTCATCTCCTGGTTGCTGAAACACTTCTTTCTCCAAAACACACAATTGCGGCATGGTTATTCCTTAGCCAAACTATACCCAAAATTATATGAAAAAAAAATTTCATTCTACCACAATCAAGTCTGCTTCTAAGATCAAACCATCAAAAATTTTCTGTACCGCCTTTGATATTTTACATGTGTCTATAGGTCCTACTAATGACATAATAACCTCAAGTACACTATTATAATCCATCAAATACACAACAATCATACTTGGAAAAAAAATAATAATGAAGGAGAACTCACAATGACGAACAAAGATAATATCTTTTATCATTTACTTGATCCTTCAAGCGAAATAAAGATAAAGATGTGTCGTCCTCAGGTGGCAATCTTTTATCTTTTATCTTTTATCTTTTATCTCTGATGGCAATCTTTCGGCCTCAGAAACTCAACCACGTCATCCCGAGCCTTTTCCTATAGTGTCATTCAACTCTCTGCGCATAATGCTTCATAATCAATCTCGGTAATAGGGTAGGTGCGGTCGACCCCCACAACATATCACAAATTATCTCAACTATATCTTTCCACTCTTTTGGCAATATGTCAATGAGATGGCTTGTAGCCCATCGACCGCTAACATTGAAACCATGTCGCCTTACTTCCATCCACATAAATATCATCTTCCGATGTGTTGACCATGTCGTGTCTCGGGTTCCACCGATATTGCTCATATCGTCTAAGAATTTCATCATTGTCTATTGGCCTAAACGTGCACGTCTTTCTTGTAGGTTCTCTTAGTTCGTACCATGTCGGAATACCAATTATGAAAAGTCCGATTAGGTGGGTATCTACATCTTTTAATTAAATTCTGAGGACTAAAAAAATAAATTTTCATAAAATTTGTTCAAGTTCTCAAAATACTTAGTGCGCAAGAATAAATATCCACAACTCATTTTCTATTTCATCTTTTCTAAACATAACATTTCATCATAATTGAAGTGGTTATAAAAATGCATATATAAGAATTCTTCAAACTTTTCTTTAAGTCAGAGTTGGCGTAGCGCGACGATGGCGAGTAGCGACACATAAATTCAAAAATCTTAACTTCTAAATATTTAACTCTACATAATAAAATAAAGACCGTATAAAATAAAATAAAATTTTAAAATTTACGTTAGTCTACAGAAAAGTAAAACTGTGCTTTGATACCAAGTTGTAACGCCCCAGATTTTCTCAACCCGGAAGGTCACTGAAATAATCTATAAATATATTTGATGACTCCAAATAATATTTCCCGTGCCCTTGAATGGTTTTAAAAATATAACTTTCGTGGAAGATAACAAGTGCGCAAGGGAAAAATGATTTTTCTTTAAATTTTCATGGTTTTGCCTATACCGTGATAGGTGTCGCCACAATTTATTTGACCATACAAAGAATTCCAAAAATTCCAAAATTTGAACTATAGATACTTGGGACTACGTACTACAATATGGTAAATTTTCACACCTTATCTATGTCCTTTGGTAGGCAAAAATGATAGCTGAAGTTGCTTGAAAAACTGTCCTGGGTGCCTTAAGGCAGCCTGCTAAAACATTCATAATAAATTCATACAATGGAATTTCTGAGTGATTTCAATTGATGTTAATAGACCACATATAGGGCTTTCCAAAGCCACTAATTTCACTCAAAAACTCCAACTGTAGATTTAGTTATGATTTTTCAAGTAGAGACAGTAAGCTGAAAATTTCAAAAATATGAAACTAGACATTTCTTACTTGAAACTTTTAACGGCAAAGAAATCAACATCTCGTTTTCCATAAATATTACATAATTAAATACTAAATCAAATACTTAAAAATATCGTATTTACATCATAATTGACTCGATCATCTCAACGTCAAAACTTAAACAAAAAAAAGAAAATTTCACGACATGCTCGCTAGCCTACGCCATCGCATCAACGCCAACCAATTCAATCTGGAAATTTATTCATTTTGGGGGTGAGTATTTCATAAGAAACACTCAGTAGCCATACATACTACATGTGGAAAAAATTATACGTAAACATAAATGCTCATGCTATCATTTTTAAACGTACATAGGAACACATAAATTGGTAGCGGGCACCACATAACGTCATATGTGATTACCTTCAATCACTAACATATTAAAGTGATTACCTTCAATCACTATCATAACGTTCCTTCATCATAAATTTACATGGCATTTATATCACATCATAATTTTCCAAACGTTGTTTAAAAATAATAGTAAATGTAGCAAGTAAAACTACCTAGAAGACGAAGTTTTCGGTTGAAGTATTGATGGACCAAAATTGTTTCTGCAGCTTCAAAATCAAGACCTGTACACTATATATATATATATATATATATATATATATATATATATATATAGATGTATATATATAAGGAAATTTAGTGAATTAAAAGAAAGGTTACGCCCTTTTCAGCTGGCCAAAATCTGGAACGAAATGCTCGAAAAATGCTCACTGCTGGACCGAAAATCTGAAGGAAAAGGATGGATAAATTCTAGAGTACTTTTGGTGATTGAGACTAAGGTTTCAAGGTTCCTTGCTGCATGAAAATGAAGGGAAAAGAAAGGATCTTTTGCTGGAGAAAAAGGGAAGGAAAAATGAGGGAAAAAGGCTGGTCAAAACTTACTGCAATCTGGAGTTAGGGGACACTTTTTTCTTCCTAGGAGGTATTAACTGAAATCTGGCTGATATTAGGAGGGAAAATGAGTGTATTCTTCGTGGAAAATAAACAAAAAACACAGCTGCTTAATTATATATGGAGGCCGAAATTTTCGAGAGGAATAAAGTTAAGTTTGTGCTTCAGTTGAATGCTGATTTTGGAAGGGGAAATATACACACTGCAGGGGCGTGTTTTTGGGTGGAAATTGGTGGGGGGGGCTGTGACTGAAGGGCTGAAATCTGGAGAGAAATGGGTGATAAAACTAGTGTTTGGGATGGCCAAAAAAATGAAAGAAGAAAGGGTTAAGAGAGGGGGCCGAAATACAGGTTTGCTGGGCAGGTTTGGGACAGTTTCAGCAATTTTCATAGAGCACTTTAGCTGTAAATTAGGTGGGTTAAAAGTTGGTGAACATGTGTACAAGGGGGGCAGTTTTTGCATGATACATGGGCCTAATTTAGCTGATAAAAAAGAAGTGTAAAATGTGGTGAATAAGTGCTGAAAATGGGATGAACATGGCTGAAAAGTGGGAGAGGACATGGGCAATTTCAGCTTGGGTTTTAGGGGCTGTTTGGGAGTTAAAAATTGGCAGGTCATAGTGGTCTATTTGGGGGTGCTTTTCTTGTAGTTAGGCGGACTGGATATTGGGCTATGTATGGGAGAATAAATGAGCCGAAAAGGATTGACACTAAGCTTAAAAAAATGACCGGAAAGTGGGCCGAGAAGGAGGTTTTTAATTTAAATGATTGGTCTACAATTAACCCAAAATTAACTCAAGAAAAAATGTTCGAGTTAAGAAAATTTAATTAGACTTGTTGATTGATAAAATTTCATGTTGATTACACAAAAATAAGGCAAGCACGTGCAGCAAAAATACCGCGACTAAAATTTTTTAAACGTACAAAACAGTTCGTGGCGACATCGAAAGTTAAAATTTTATTTTCTTGAAATTTAAAATATGAATTATTTTTTTGGGTCGTTACACAACTTCTATACATCACAACTAATTGACAATAATTGATAGTTAAATGAATTAAGTCAATGTGTATATATTATATTCATAACAGGTGCAATGATAAAATTCGGATAATCTCCAAAACTATACTTATGAAACAATGTTTGAAATAACATGATGACTGAAATGAAGAAAGTAAAACATATTGATACATAATAGCGCTCTCTTTGCGTGGCAAAGATTTAAGGCTTTTTGACCTCTAGCACTTGATTGTAACAGTCTGGTTTCAATCTAGTGATATGTAAGTCACGCAAAGAGGCAAAATTTAAACCTTCCCATATTGCGACACATTCCGCCAAGAAGGGGGAAAACTGACCATAGCTAACTTTGGCAAAAGCCTCAACCACTTTTCCATTGCGGGTACGATAAACCCCACCAACCCCAAGGCATCTTGTGATGGGATCACTGCTGCTTCGACAATATTCATCGTTGCCTGCGTCGACATTCATCGTCACTAATTTGTTGAACTCTCGATATTCCTTCAAATACTCAGCTGCTTCAATTGGGGTCCTATCTGGTGAACTGGAGGAATTCGCAAAGATAATAGTATTGCATTCTTTCCAGCAGCTCCATAGAATAAGGAGGAAGAGTTCCATTTCACTTGTCGGAAAAGTCCACCATGCTTTAAGGATGATAGCTGTTGTTTCAACTTTAGAATATTCAGTTTTTCATTTATAAAGGAAGAGAGAATTTATTGCAGCAAATTAGTAAAATGCAGAGATTGAAACAGAGAAAGGAAGAGAGAGAAAGAGAGGATTCAAGAACTTTTTTAATTATTGTTTCTTTATTTTTCTACTACCATTTTATTTTAGCAACATGAAATAGACTATTGACACTATTCAAGACTTAATCTCATCCTTACATTTGTGACTTCTACAACCATTAGATTTAGAATTATTTAAAAAACACCTTACATTTTAACACCCCTCAATGTGTTTTTCTTGGACTCCAATAGCTGCCCTTAACTAGTGGAATTTTTCTACTGGTAGAGCCTTTGTAAGAATATCAGGAACTTGATCTTTGGATACTTAATTGCAATGAACGAGGGTGCTTTTCATGTCACCAACACAATCTCCCAAATCACTGTCACAATATCCAAGCAACTTCATTTCATATTTCCTCTCAAATTTGATTACATAGCTAATCATCCCCATTTTATATCTCTAACACTCTTTTTCCAACACCAAAATGCTTTTGACTTGGACTGTTCATGAACATTGAGAGAACTTGCTCCATACATGATATCAGGCCTTGTGGCAGGTGAGATAAAGCAAGTTTCCAACCAAGCTTGTGTATAGCGTTTCATCTTCTTTCCTCTATCTTCCTTCATTAGTTTTTCATTACAAACAAAAGGTGTTTCAACAGATTGACATCCGAACATTTGTTAGACAAAATTCAGAAATAATATAATATATTTATTTATTAAAATTGAAAATGAAAACAGTAAATGATAAGAACAACTGCAGAACTGAAACAATAAATTAAGAGGGGACTGATTTAGGCAAACCGAGGCCTCTGGCCTGTGTCAACACAGTTTTCGTAAAATATATTCGCCCCCTCACCTAGGTACTTAAGGATTACTGAGCATCTGCCTCCTAGGATATAATGGTGGAACAAGTAGCAAGCTTAGCACAAAGCTTCCACTCCAGAAAACTGAATTGTTTGTTCTGGAAATAATCACCAAGCAATAGAAAAACAAGGAAAACAGACTGCCAAAGAACACAAGAATTTCGTGGACTGAAAATGAAAAGAGCATAATGAAATTCGTGTGTCTGATTGTAGAAAAATTGGACCTATTATATAAGCTCCCAGATGACTATTCAACTCCAATGTATTTTTAGGTGTTACAAAATTAACATCCCATTTAACCCATCAATTAAACAGCTTTTTGGAGTTAAACAAAGAAGTAGGAAAGTCTAATTAATTTAATAATTATGTTGGAAAAATAATGGCAAAACATGGATCCGACTAAGAGGCCAATTTCTATTCGTCATTCGTGTACACAAGTGCTCCTAAGTCTCAATCATGTGGCTAACCTACAAGGACCTTGTACACGACTGTTTGAAGAACATATAGAATTTGATGCTTGTGGAGAAAATTATCTTATTCAAATACGCTCAACACCCGACAGGCAACAACCGTTGAATGATAATATGACAATCATATGACTCAAACCCTGGAGTCAGTTATCACCAGGAGCTACATAGTTTCTCAAATTTGATGCAAAACCTGTTACTCAAAGAATAAAACTGCTGTTAAGAAGTGAAAGAAAAGGAAACAACCATCTGCATTAATTCATTAATTAATAGCCTTTATATAGGCAAATACACCAACGGCTAATAGCACTTAATCAGCCACTATCTTTCTGTTAAAAACAAACTCTCCTATAGTTAGGGACACTTACATAACATAAAATTACTAGAAACAGAAATCCTATTAACTAGGACAACAAATTACTTAGAAATCTTAAATAAATTAATTAATACTTCTAACAATCCCTCCCTTAAACTGATATTCCAGACATAACATTCAGTTTAAGAGTCAAACTTCATTGCACTATCTTCTAAATTGGATCAGCTGAAGTACAAACACCAAGCTGCCTCCTAAAGCTTTGGAACGCAGGGAATTTGAGGGGCTTGGTTAGAATATCAGCAATCTGGTTTTCACTTCTGCAGTAGATTAAATTAATGACTCCAGCATGTGTGAGATCCCTCAAGTAATGATACTTCACATCTATATGCTTGCTTCGCCCATGCAGAACGGGATTTTTGGAGAGCTTTATCGCTGAATTGTTGTCACAATAAATTGCAGTGGTTCCTCTTGTTCGAAATTCAGCACTTCAAGAATTTTTCTTAACCAAATGGCTTGACATGCACACGAGGTTGCTGCAACGAATTCAGCTTCAGTGGTTGATAGCGTAATGTTAGCGATTTTATGTCTTTAATAATTCCGCTGACAAGTTTTTGGCGCTGTTGCCGGGGATTTAGTTTTAGTTCTCTTCAATTATATTAGCACTAATTCGAACTTTATTTAATTAATTTTTTTTTAATTATATTTTTCTAGTTATTTTAGTGTTCAACTTGTCTCGTTTCAGACCACAACACAAGATGGAATATCAGGAGATTGATGAAGACAATATGCTAGTTGGAGATTTTTTGACTCCACGGATCACTACAAGACAGAAGACATTTACCGACTAGACTATTAGTCGGCAATATTGTAAACTCCGTAGGTGAATATTATTGCCGACTGAAATTTGTTGGTCGGCGTGGTAGTCGGTGAAAGCCTGTCGGCGATTCCAATACCGACTACAATATTGTGTAGTCGGTAAATATTATCTACGACCAACATGGTTTTGGTCGGTGTTATATTCACGACTAAGAAAATCTGTAGTAGGTAAAAATCATCTTGGACCAAAATTTATTTGGTCGGTGCTATGTTCACCAACTAACATTTAATGTAGTAGGCAAAAATCATCTCTGACCAAAATTTATTTGGCCGGCGTTAAATTCGCCAACTAACGTTGCAATTAGTCGGAAAAAGGTATCTCGGACCAAAACTTGTTGGTCGGCAATTCTCTACTGAGTTTTTTTTTAATAATTAATTTATGCTAATTATGAAGCTATTACAATTTATAGCTAAATACAATAAATTTTAAATATCAAAACTTAAGTCAACAATTCATGTATTGCCAAATTGTCCATAATGTTTGTTCACATAAAAAGAACCAATGCACGTACAAAAGTGTTTTAATATATAAAAAATGGGTGCAGTGTTTTGCATCTCTAAAGTTCCAATTTTCTCTAGCAAATGTTAGCTGACTTTGTTGTGTTTGGACCATTTGACGAAGTTCAACATTCTCGTGTTGGGATGAGAAAGCTCGACACGTCTTCTTTGGAGGCTTTGGCCTCTTGCCTAATCCAATACAATAGCCAGATCGGGTGTCAAGAATCTCATTGGCTACATCATTAGCAGTAAGCATCGGTGGTCAATCACCCCATCATCACTTTGACTTTCATTTCCAGCCTGTTGCTATGAAGATAAACGCGTGACCATATCATCCTACAAGAGAGCATAAATAAGTTAATGACATATAATTTCAAACAATTCATTATTTTTTATATTGAAAGTAAAATTACATATTTCTTTTTAAATGAGTTAATGACATATAATTTCAAACAATTCATGTAAGGTTATGCTGAACACTATAAGCAAGATGATATTTTATTATAATTATTAATAATGTAGCGCCGAGGAAAAATACCAAGCAGAACCTCAATTATCATATTTTGAGAAAAATATGAACAATAATCCCTGGAAGATATAAATTCACGGATGACAAAAATTTCACGTAGAAACAAACTTTGTTTTTGGCTTATGTTTGCAATATTAAAATAGAAAAATTTAACCTTTCCTCAGTATTCATTTTATTTTCAATGGTGTAGAATAATTTTTGGGTTAAGAGCTTGAAAAAAATGACTATATTACTGGTGTATTGAGTTTGGCGTGATGTTTTGAGTTGGTTTATGATTACAATAAAAGTCTGTGTATATGTGGCCACTTGTGAATGGAATTATACAAATAAATTAGTAATTCCTTGGTATACATGGATGTCAAGAGCCCAAAAATCTATCGACATAAAATCGCCTTCGTGGAAGACTTCCCATAATGTAAAATGTCTCATTGAGCAAAGAAGTCATCTTCGTAAAGAAGATAATGCTACTTGGAATTTATAATTCATTCCGCACGAGGAGCCCAAGATGCTTACTTATGTCATCAAGAAAATAAAGAGAACCAATTTAATATTCTACCTCAAATTACATATGGACCTTAAGGAACCAAAATGGTTACTAGTGGACACTAAATTACCAGCCAAATTCATGTGTAGAATGGGCAACCAAAAGAGAAATGAATAAAATCACAAAGTGACGAAAATTATATGAAATAGCAGATTACGACGTGCCATTGGTATTAAATCTCTTAGAGATCAAATTAAGATGGAAAAAGTTATGTAGCTTTGTGAATGTGTTCCTTAGTTGGACATTTGAAGCTGGCAAAAAAATAGATTCAAACCTCAAATAAATAACGCAAGAAAGAGGGCCAAAGAGCCACTCAGCTCTTAACTACCATTCCTTGCTGTCCTTACAATTTTGTTTCTCCTCATTTTATAAGATAGCCCTATGCACCTGTTAAAATTTGCTTTGAAGGTAAATCAACTAATAAATTATGATATACACGTGAAGCATATGACTGTTTTCGACTAATACCACAATTTAGTCATCTATATGCATGTTGTTCGAGGATAATGTTCCAATAGGGCACTCAATTATCGAATGAGCAAGAATGTTTAATGGTAGCACCTAATTTTTACCAATACCTTCTTATAGATCTCATCGAACTAAACCAACACAACTATGTTATATATTGTGCTCTAATTTCCTCGCTACTGGATCGATCAATAAGAAAGGTGCGCAAAAGGATTATTCTAATCTGCTTCTCTCTCTAACCCGCACACTAAGGGCTATAAAATAATGATTTTAATTTTCTCCACCATGTTCCAATTACTTGAACAAAAACATCAATCCCAACCCAACCAAAATGTAAATACAATGTCCTAAAATCCGGTTGTTCGTCAATCCTCACACATATTCCGAACAGACAAAAAAAATTACGAGGCATCTTCGGAAGATAGTCTAGTACCAAAGATATCTCACCTCTTCAGTACCTGATTTTGGACATAAAAAGGACTTAGTGGAAGAGGTAATAATGCAGGAGCATGAACACAAGGAATCCCAAAATTCTTCACCACTAGATGGCTTATCACCGCTTCCACACCTGCCAAAAGATCTATACCCTGCAGTCATAAAAGCATGAATTAAAATGAGATGTAAGCTTATACTACTTGATGATGGCTATTAGTTTTTTACTTCAGATTAGTGACACACTCATTCAGTTTGTAGAGATAGCTAAAAGACTTGGACTTACCTTGAGATACCCATGGTTTAGAACACAATCTTAATGTAGAATAACATGCAAAGTGAAATGGTTGAGTTAAGAGCAAAATTGGGTGATTTAGTTGACGGAAATGTAAATCATCGCAGAAACAATGAGCATATCTCTGTTTGTAAGTCTCGTGTTTTGGGATTCTAGAGGCAACAAATATGGGTGATTTAGATGCTTCCACAATCTTAAGTGCAAACACTATATCCTACAATTCATGTGTTCCCATTTCAGAAGAGAGAAGGAAAAGAAACATAAATATAAACACCTTATCAATACTAGTCACGTAATAGGTAGTTCTTCAAACTCCATAAGCAAATGATCAATTGGAGCACCTAATTCCGTTTCAATGAAGTTCTTTAATTCATAATTGTAACCAAATGGATTGATGTTCAATGTTTTCTCTTTTTTGTTTTGCATCAATGTAGAAAATAAAAAACTTGAATTGAAGCTGCAAATTAAGGCATAAGGAAAACCCAATCAAATGGTATGCAGCAAAACCCAATCAATTATATTACATTTAAATGTTATTGTGCAAAATCCAATCAACACACAAAATAAGACAATCAAAATTTAAACCTAGAGAATTGAAGCAGCAAAGGAGGAACCTGTACAGAAAATAGAAATTAAAAAGTAGAGAAATTACCTTGAATATCTGGAGTGAATCTAGAATGAAGAATTTGATCAGCGATGGCAATGGAAAACTGAGACCGGTGAGGGCATTTCAACAAATATAAGAAAAAAATGGAATGGAGAATGAAATTGAAGAGATAAAACAAGAGAATGACTTAGTGTGATTGAGACAAATTGGTTGGAGACAAAGAAGAGAATGGAGATGAGAAGAACGTGAGATTGGGTTGAAGAGAATGAGAAGAACTTGAGATTGGGTTGAAGAGAATGGAGAAGTGAATGACGTGAGTGAGAAGAGAATGGAATATTCAGGCAATGAAATTGAATACACCAAATGGGCCAAGAGCGCCAATATTTTTTACTCAGCCCGCCAACAATTCAATTCACACCAAAATATAGGCCGACTAAGAATATTACATAGTCGGCCCATTAATTACCCACCACCAAAATTTAGTCAGCCAAAATACCCCCGACCCAATCCTTTAGTTGGCCATTAAGCCCCGCCAATTCGTCAAACGCACGGAAAAGTCCTGGGTAAAATTTGGCCGACCACTATTTTTTTAGTCGGCGTTAACACCTTCGCCGACTATATATTTAGTCGATGAATTCTTTTATGGGTTGCCCAACCCAACCCCTAATGTTTAGGCGACCATATCCTATTTGTAGTCGGTAAAACAATTTTGCCGACTATATTTTGTTAGTCAAGAAATTTGGCAGACTAAAAAAATTTTAGTCAAGCATTAACACCTTCATCACGACTACATATTTGTAGTCGGTAATGTTTAGCGACCAAAAAATAATTGTAGTCGGTAAAAAAAACCTTCGCCGACTAGATATTATAGTCGGTAATGTTTAGGCGACCATAACTAATTGTAGTCGGTAAAAAACACCCCCCCGACTAGATATTTGTAGTCGGTAATGTTTAGGCGACCATAAAATAATTGTAGTCGGTAAAAAAAAACCTTCGCCGACTAAATATATTATAGTCGGTAATGTTTAGGTGACCATAACTTATTGTAGTCGGTGAAAACAATTTGTACCGACCACATATTTTTAGTTAGTAAAATTTAGTCGGTGAAGGCCTCATTCCTTGTAGTGGATCATCCAGAACCAATCTAGCATTGATGAGGATAACATGCTTGTTGGAGATTTCTTCACAATGCACAAGGATAATGTCATGAGATATGACGCAATTTCTGAGATTGATGAAGACAACATGCTCGTTGGAGATTTTATCGCAATGCAACAAAGCTAAAGAGATTTATGAGGAAGTAGAAATTATCAAGGTGCTATCTCGCAAAAATAGATTCTTTGGCACACAAAATAGAGAACATGTCACAATCGGCCTATGTGATGAAAATGAAGAAATCAACTTGTGAAAGTGTGGGGCAAATCACTACACATCGAATGCCCTATTCTATTACAAAGAAACCATGCAAGTCGAATATGTTCAAGGTGGCCATTATCAACAAAATTATGCTTTCTCCAACACATATAATCCGGTGGCGAAACCATCCAAATTTCTATTGGAAAGATAATCGAATAATTTCGCACCACGATTCAAAGAATTTTAAAAGAGTACATCATTAGAAGACTCAATCAATAAATTTATCGAGAGAACCGAGCAGTTCATGCATAAAGAGATACTACTCTTCAAAATCAAGGTGCTTCAATAAAAATCTAGAGACACGGATGGGGCGGATGGCGGTTGCTTTATCAAAAGAGCACCGTGTACTTTGCCAATTAATGCAGAGGTGAATCCCAAAGAAAGTGTTACAAATTGTTACTACCAAAAGTGAAGTTCAATTACTAGAAATCCATGGAAAGATGCCGGTTGCAAATAAAGAAAATGAACCATCCATCGATAAGGAGCACGTGGAACAGATCGAAAGAGAGAACATATATTAAAGAGAGTTCGGATACACCACAGATTAAGGCAACTGTCAGATCAAACTATATGAGCCTCCGATCCCATCTCCTCGAGAGATTACAAAAGCAAAAGTTAGACAAGCAATTCTCCAACTCTTCTATTTCTTCTAAAATTGATTTTGTGATCAAGGTCGATTGAAGAAGTTGAAAATTTCATGGTTGTGTTCGAGCAAGATGCTACACTAAAATCATATTTTTATGGAGAGCACAAATTCAAAATTTTGAGGATAAATGAAAATGGTGCAAAGTCAATAGATGCAAGCAAAGTAAGTCCTCAAAAGCATTATACAAAGTGCCGTGAGCAATCAGACAATAAGTCAAGCTAAGGACTACAAATAAGAGCTTAATGGGAGGCAATCCATTTTCTAACTCTTTTATTTACTTGCTTTATATGTAGTAGTTTTAATCGGTTTAAATAATTTATTAGTTTTATTTCATTTATCTATGCCCTTAAAAGCTTTACTATGTCAATCGCAGGATGTCCTACTTTGCAAGAGTCCCAACTCCACATCTCGATTCTACTTCAATAGGACCTTCACCAACCGGATCCATCTTCTTCATATCTATCTCCGGGAGAGTAACTGATCTTTTCCCTCCTCTATTTGCTTTATTTTGTTATTACATTGGGGACAATGTAATATTTTAGTTTGGGGGGGTGGGTTAAGTATCAGGATACTTAATTATTTGCATATTATTCGGGTCTAAAAAGGAAAAAGAAAAAATTTTTTTTTTTATTATTATATAAAAAAAAATTCTTTCATAGTTATTGTTGAATATCTTGTCGCCAATGATGAGATTTGTTTGAAGTCGAGTATATTTTTAGTAGAATATTGGACAACACTTGAACACATGCTTTTATATGAATACTTATCCATGTTAGACTAGATTTGAAGCACGTGGCCACTGTTGACTTATCACTTATTTGAAACATGACTTGAGTGTATGTGTTGATATTATTGACTTAGATCATTATAAAAAAAAAATTTCTCGTTCCTAAATCTTTAGACTAGTAACCAAACTGTTTGAGAACAGTTTGGGGGTGTTAAAGTTAGTACATGTTTTAATGGAATTTTGATGGTTTGGGTTTTCTGGATCTCATCTTTGGTTGAATAGGTTGTAGTCAAGGAATCTGAATCGAGCACTACTCACTGCTGAAAAAAAAATTTAAATAAAATAAAATATCTGACTCGAGCAATTAAGTCTGTTAGGATATTTTAAAACCTAATGCCCTAAAGTCATCTCGACTTGGGAGTCATCGCCCAAAGCTCGTTATATGAGTTAAAAAAAAAAAAAAAAAAAAAAAAAAAAAAAAAAAATTACATCTTCACTTCTCTTATAGTCTGTGGGACTCGAGCAATTAAGCCTGTTAGGGTATTTTAAAACCTGGTGCCCTATAGTCATCTGACTTGGGAGTCATCGGCCCAAAGCTCGCTACAAGGGTCACATGGAAAGCTAGTGAGAGAGAAGTATTGCACAAGATGTAAGATCATTTATATTGGTTAAATACAATAAAAGAAGTTAAAGTGCTCAGTAAGGATTGCTAGATTAGAACTTAAGAAACCGAAGATGAGAATTTAAAATCACTCACCATCCTAGTTCTAGGAATACAAGTTCTAATTTGTACCACTTTATTTGAAAAAGCATTGTGTTGATCAATAGGAACCAAATTTGCTAGAACACCTCGTGATTTGAGAGAAAAACATAAGAAGTGTGTAATTTACGAGAGGTGTAAGGAATAAATGACTACAAAGGGTTGGGGATTGTAAAGTATCAACAACACAATATTGGTCGTGGTATAATACATGTGTAAGTTCAATTTTTGGCTAATCACACACTCACTAAAAGTCAAGCATTGGACAAGTGAAAAATTCTTTGTGTTGTTTGATCTTTTTCTAAACGTGTTACTTTATTTTTCAAACTTGAGGCATATGGTAAGAAATTTAACATTAAGTCACTTCCCGTCAATTCTTTTAGCTTAGTTTAAAGTTCTAGTTTATTTTTATTTTGTTCGAGGACCGAACAAAGGTTTAGTTGGGGTGTTTGATAAATGCATTTTGTGCACTTATTAGGACCTTTAAACTAAGCTTTTATTCGTCATTTTATTGAATTATTACTTAATTTTGTGTTTTAATCTTCATATTTCAGTTTTGGACCTGTTTAATAGCAATTGGAGAAGAATGGACGGAAAGAACAACAATTTGGTGAAATCGGCGAGTAAGTTGAGTTTTTGAAATGAATATCAAGAGCCAAACATTGGAGGATAAGGAATATGATAAAATCATTAAGTTTAAGGTGTTTTGGAGTGACAATGAAGAGTTGAATCAATGGTTGAGACACCAGAAAGCTAAAGAACCAAATTGAGAAACTACCTACCAAAGCATGTGGAGAAATTAGAGTACAAATTTTGATATTAAAATCTCCACAAGGAAAATGATATACCATTGGAAATATAATTGAATTAGGAGTCCAACACTTTTTACGGATCTCAATTTGGAATTTTCTACAAGAAGTTATGGCCATTTGAACAACAGCCGCCGCATGAGAAACAGCGTAAGCTAGGCGACCGCCCAGGCTTAAATTTGGGCGATCGCCCAACCCTATTTTTCAACAGCATAATAGCTTTTCCTTGGCCCAGGTGATCTCCCGAGTTTGCACCGGGCGATCGCCCGATGTATTTCGGCGAAACGTAATTTTCTTTCCTTTTGAGTCCTAATACAATTAGGAAACCTTTGGGACACGATTTTAATGAATTTTTTGGGATCTTTTAGGGCACAATTAGGTAAGTATATATATGAGTTATTAACTCATATCAGGAGAGATTTTGGGGGAAGAAAAGCAGTACAAGAAACATAAACGGAACATCAAGATTCATCTCTTCAAAGCGAAGATCAAGATCAAGATCAAGATTTCTTCGTTTAGGGTTATGAATTCCATATTTTCTTCTCCTCTTTCTTCTCTTATTATTAGTATGTTAGGCTAGTTTATTTTGTGCTAGGATTACGATGAAGCTTGTAATCTAAATTCTTCCATCTTGAGATTTGGTTTTGACAATTTATTTCATTATAGTTTTGAATAATTAATTTTGATTTATATGAATCTACAATTATATGCGCCAATAATTGTATGATTGTTGTGGTGTGTTTTCTTGTCGAAGATCGAAAGCATGCTAGACGCTATTTTAATTATCTTAAAATCGATAGGGGATAGAAATATACCGCTATGCTTTAGGTGATCTTTAATTATCCACGAAATTTAATGCTTTCATTTGTATTCGCATTCGTCATAGAAATATAGTCGAGTCATGCATATGAATAGGTTTAATTTTATTCGAGAGAAAGCGTTAAACAATCTAGGGATATTGATCTTTATAATCGATGTATTTTGTCAAAACCAAGAATCGGGATAGATGAATTAACGATTATAAGTGGATTCGGGATCCATACTCTTCTTTCTCAATTTTAAAGTAATTTTATTAATCTAATTTTTAGTTGTTTGAATTTTAATTAGTTAATTAATTTTAGTTTATACTTTAATTAGTTCTTAATCATACAAACATCCAAAGTTCTTTAGATTCGGTTAAGGTTAGTATAATTGAATCGAACTATCTAAATCTTCGTGGGAGCGATACTTGGACTCAAAATCTACTTTATTGCTTGAGGCGATCCGTGACTTGTGGAATTATTAAAGACAAAAACTTGTCACTATTTTATGTCTTTAATAATTTCGCAAGTGCACGGATCGCTCAAGTAATAAAGTGGATTTTGAGTCCAAGTATCGTTCCACTAAAATTTAGATAGTTGGGTTCAATTATACTAACATTAACCGAATCTAAAGAACTTTGGATGTTTGTATGATTAAGAACTAATTAAAGTATAAACTAAAATTAATTAACTAATTAAAATTCAAACAACTAAAAATTAGATTAATAAAGATTACTTTAAAATTGAGAAAGAAGAGTACTAGGATCCCTAATCCACTTATAATCGTTAATTCCTCTATCCCGATTCTTGGTTTTGACAAAATACATCGATTATAAAGATCAATATCCCGCATTGTTTAACGCTTTCTCGAATAAAATTAAACCTATTCATATGCATGACTCGACTATATTTCTATGATTTAATGCGAATACATATGAAAGCATTAAATTTATGTGGATAATTAAAGATCACCTAAAGCATAGCGGTATATTTCTATCCCCTATTAGACTTTAAGATAATCAAAATAGCGTTTAGCATGCTTTCGATCTTTCGACAAAGAACACACACCACAACAATCATACAATTATTGTGCATATAATTGTAGATTCATATAAATCAAAATTAATTATTCAAAACTATAATGAAATAAATTGTCAAAACCAAATCTCAAGATGGAAGAATTTAGATTACAAGCTTCATCGTAATCCTAGCACAAAATAAACTAGCCTAACATACTAATAATAAGAGAAGAAAGAGGACAAGAAAATATGGAATTATAACCTGAAACGAAGAAATCTTGATCTTGATCTTGATCTTCGCTCTTGAGAGATGAATCTTGATGTTCCGTTTTATGTTTGTACTGCTTTCTTCCCCAAAATCTTCTCCTTGATATGAGTTAATAACTCATATATACTTACCTAATTGTGCCCTAAAAGATCCCAAAATTCATTAAAATCGTGTCCCAAAGGTTTCCTAATTGTATTAGGACTCAAAAGGAAAGAAAATTACGTTTCGCCAAAATACACCGGGAGATCGCCCGAGTGCAAAACCGAGATCGCCTAGGCCAAGGAAAAGCTATTCTGCTGTTGAAAAATAGGGTTGGGCGATCGCCTAAATTTAAGCTCTGGCGATCGCCCAGCTTTACTGTTTCCTCTCTGCGGCACTGCTTTTTCAAATGGTCATAACTTCTTGTAAGAAACTCCAAATTTAGATCCGTAAAAGTGTTGGACTGGTAATTCAATTATATTTCCAATGGTATATCATTTGCCTTGTGGAGTTTTTAATATCAAAATTTGTACTCTAATTTCTCCACATGCTTTGGTAGGTAGTTTCTCAATTTGGTTCTTTAGCTTTCGGTGTCTCAACCATTGATTCAACTCTTCATTGTCACTCCAAAACACCTTAAACTCAATGATTTTATCATCTTCCTCATCCCCAATGTTTGGCTCTTGATATTCATTTCAAAACTCAACTTACTCGCCGATTTCACCAAACTGTTGTTCTTTCTCATTCATTCTTCTCCAATTGCTATTAAACAGTCCAAAACTGAAATATGAAGATTAAAACACAAAATTAAGTAATAATTCAATAAAATGACGGAATAAAAGCTTAGTTTAAGGTCTTAATAAGTGCACAAAATGCACTTATCACGTAACTAATGGCTGCTTCTTAGAAGACCCCCAGCATAAAAGCATATCCAGATGTGCTTCTCCTATCATCTTGATCTCCTGCAAAATCGCTGTCAGTAAAGCCTACCAAGCCTGTGGTTTTTCCTTTCTTGTAGAGTAAACCGAACTCCTTAGTTCCTTGCAAATAACGAAATATCCTCTTGGCAGCGAGGAGATGCATCTCCTTTGGGTTTTCCATGTATCTACTGATACGACTAACAGAGTACATAATGTCTGGCCTCGTTGCTGTCAAATACATCAAACTCCCTACAATTCTCTTGTAAAGAGTACTGTCAACCTTCTTTCCTTCATGATCTTTGGTTAGCTTCAAACCACACTCCATTGGTGTATTCACGGGATTGCAATTTTTCATTTCGAACCTGTCTAAAATTTCTTGCACATATTTCTTCTGAGAGATAAAAATACTAGTAGCAGATTGCTCTACTTCAATACCAAGAAAAAAATGCATTCTTCCCAAATCAGACATATCAAATTCTACCATCATGGATTTCTTGAACTCATCAAACAAGGCAGTATCATTTCCAGTAAATATCAGATCATCCACGTATAAGCACACAATAAGCATCTTTCCTCCATCTCCAATTTTAACATAAAGTGTATGTTCATATGGACATTTCTTAAAACCTTCCTTTAAAAAATAAGCATCTATACGACTATACCAAGCCCGTGGAGCTTGTTTTAGTCCATATAAGGCCTTTTTTAATTTATACACTTTATGTTCACTTCCTATCTTAATATAACCAGGAGGTTGATCAATGAATACCTGTTCTTCCAAATCACCATGCAAGAATGCCGATTTAACATCCAATTGAAAAATAGGCCATGAGTTTTGGGCTGCCAATGCAATCACCATTCTGATTGTATCATGCCTTGCAACTAGAGCAAATACCTCTTTGTAATCCACACCAAACTCTTGCTTGTACCCTTTAGCTACAAGACGCGCCTTAAACTTATCAATTTCGCCATTCTCCTTCAACTTCGCCTTGTAAACCCATTTAACACCAATGGTTTTCTCGCCATTTCTAAGATCGTTAACTCCCAAGTGTGGTTCCTTTCTATGGATGCAATTTCATTATCCATGGCTTTGCGCCATTTTCGGTTCTTTCACAAAGAACTTCAAATGTTGTTGGATCACAGTCTGAAAAGAGGGCATAATATGCAAAAGAATTGTCATTCATGTCCACTCCAGTTACCTCATAGTATTGCATCCATGCAGGCTTCCTTTTAACACGTTGAGAATGTGAACTTGCTTCTGCATCGATATTTATATCGATTCAAGCAAATGGCGGAGTTTCAACAATCGTAGAAGCTTCGTTTGGTGAATTTTTCGGCATGTAAAATTCGGAATTTGATGTTGTGGATCTTGTTGCATTTCTCCTTCATTTTCACCATCAAAATCTGTTGGAATTTGCTGTCCAACGGTATTGCAACTCCATGCCCAAGTATTTTCTTCATAAAAAATTACATCACTACTAATTACAATTTTCTTGGTGATAGGATTATACAATTTATAGGCTTTTGAATGATCACTAACACCAAGAAAAATACATTTTTCTCCTTTGTCATCAAGATTTCTCCTCTTCACATCTAGGATGTGGGCATAGGCAATACACCCAAAAATTCAGAAATAATCCACAGTCGGTTTACGTCCACTCCATGCTTCCTCCGGAGTTATATTTCGAACAACAAGAGTAGGACTTCTGTTCAGTATATGACAACTCGAATTGACTGCCTCCGACCAAAAATTCTTTGGAATTTTTCTTCTTGCCAGCAGACTTCTTACCATGTTGAGGATAGTTCAGTTCTTCCTCTCCGATACACCATTTTGCTGAGGTGTGTAGGCTGCTATCAACTGCCTTTTTATACCATGCTCATCTGCACTGCAAATTCAAGTGACAAATATTCTCCCCCACGATCAATACGGAGAGTTTGGATACTTCTCCCAGCTTTATTCTCCACCAGAGCTTTGAAACTTTTGAAAGCTGTAAAAGCCATGTTTTCCGGCAATAGTCATCAATAAAGGAAATAAAATATTTCTTTTTGCCATTGGATACCGGGTTAATTGGACCGCATATATCGGAATGGATCAACTCCAATGGTCTATGTGCTCTCCATGCCTTTCCTTTGGGAAATTGCTCACGACGTTGTTTGCCAATCACGCACTCTTCACATACTTTGGAGGGAGGGATAATCTGAGGTAGACCAGTCACCATATTTTTCTGTGAAAGAGTTTTCAATCCATTGAAGTTCAGATGGCCATAGCAATAATGCCAAAGCCATGTTGGATCATTCGTTTTGTTGTCACAAGGCAAGTATGGACATTCTTGATTCGCGAGTGGGAACAATCTGTTAGATGTCATCTCCACATGAGCAATTAAACCCCTTTTAGGATCATAGATTTTACAGGCTCCTTCTTTGATTGTAGTCACATATCCCTTCTCTTGTAGTTGTCCCAGGCTCAACAAATTGCTTTTAAGGTCAGGGATATAAAAAACATTTGAGATGGTTTCAATATTGTCTTCTTTAGTCCTAATTTGAACATCTCCCTTTCCCATTACATTTACTGTAGACTCATCACCAAACCAAAACTCACAGAAGTTTGAAAATCTTCATTTAAAGAGAAAAAAAAGGACTTATTACCACACATGTGATGGCTGCATGTGTCCAGGTACCATATGTTTGGTTCCTGCTCATTTTCCTCGACATGGTTTGCCATCAAGAGTGTTTCTTGTTCCTCTATTTTTTCTGCATAGTTGGCCTTCTCCCTATTTTCTTTCTCTTTATGAAGCTTTGCATAGCATTCTGAACGAAAATGACCAAAACCATGACATCTGTAGCATTCAATCTTGGATTTGTCAAAGTATTGATCACGACCTCTTCCTCGACCTTGAGAGTGATCTTCATATCTGAAACTAAGCTGATGCCTACCTTCATCTCTATTTCCTCGACCTCCTCTTCCTCTTCCTCTTCCTCTGTCTCTACCTCGGCCTCTTCCTCTTGTACTTGAGGATTCAGCTAAGGTTGAAACTTTTAATGCTTGTTCTTCAATAGTAGTACTTTTGCTCCGATTCAACTTTTGCTCATGAACTAGCAAGGAACTCTGCAGTTCATCAATTGAAAGTTCATCTATGTCATTTGATTCTTCGATGGAACAAACGACCTAGTCAAACCTTGGTGTCATTGAACGTAGAATCTTCTCAACTATGGTGATATCAGTTATTTTATCACCATGCAACCTCATCTTGTTTGCAATAATCATCGTTCTGGAGAAGTAGTCATTCACTGACTCTCCTCTGTTTCATTTGAAGGTTTTCAAAATCTATGCGGAGTGCTTGAAGTTGAGAGCGATTAACCTTCACCGAGCCTTTGTATTTCTTCTTCATTGAATCCCAAATCTCTTTGGAAGTGTTCTTTTGAAGAATGGTCTCCAAAATAGTACGATCAATCCCACCGAATAAATAGTTTTCACCTTCAAATCCTTTAGCTTTACGCTCATCAAGTCTTCTTTGTTCAGAGCTCACGAGGTGCATCTCTTGATTCGAATAACCAGTTTCCACAAGAGTCCAATACTCCTTGGACCTCAAAAAATTCTCCATCAACATACACCAATGGTCATAATGACCATCAAATCTGGGAATCGCAGGTTGCACATAGTTGTTGTTCTCTAATGCCATTTATCCTTGCTGCTGCAAGTAAGCTGCTACTATTTTCTTTACCTCACACCCAGTATAGGGGCTCTGATACCACTGTTACTCAAAGAAGAAACTGCTGTTAAGAAGTGAAAGAAAAGGAAACAACCATCTGCATTAATTCACTAATTAATAGCCTTTATATAGGCAAATACACCAACGGCTAATAGCACTTAATCGCCCACTATCTTTCTGTAAAAACAAACTCTCATATAGTTAGGGACACTTACATAACATAAAATTACTAGAAATGTAAATCCTATTAACTAGGACAACAAATGACTTAGAAATCTTAAATAAATTAATTAATACTTCTAACAAAACCATCTCGAAATTTAACAGACTTGATAAAATTGCAAAACTTTCAACCGTCTAAGGTCGTCAATGTGTATTTCGCAGTAGGCTTCATCAACTTTGTCCCTGTTGATACAAGTGCAACTCCTTTTTGATACCTAAGTTCATCAAATCATGTCTCGCATTGTCCGTGTCTTTTAATTTGTGAAGATCATCAATCAATAATGTACTGAGCAAGTTGTCACAGACATTCTTCTCCACATGCATGACTTCAATATTATACTTCAATTTAATCGACCAGTATGGTAACTCGTAGAATATGCTCTTCTTTTTCCGGTTCAATTCATTCCCACCTCTCTTCTTTTTAACACCCACGTAGCTTGGGTGCTTTCCTGGATTACTACTTCTGACACGGCTCAACTGTTCTAATAAGTCTGTACTCGTCAATCAACAGGGTGGTTGTCTTATCTCTGTTTGTCTTTTAAATTCAAGGTTACTTTTCCACTGATGCCTAGTTGGCAAGAAATGTCGATGACTCACATAAGATGTCTTACCAATTACACACGTTGACAGTATCTCATCGTTGAAAGTTGGACATCCATTGTAACCCTGATTGCTCCACATAAAGAGACCACCCATGTAGGAAAATCATTAAATGTCTACAACAGGGCTGCACGCATTATGAATACACTGTTATTACTTGAATCACACGTATCAACACCAGTGTCCCACAACTCCGTCAACTCATCAACTAAGTGTCGTAAAAATAAATCAATATTCTTGCTTGATGATAGGGGATCAAGGATCCAGAGAGTTAGGATTAAGTAGTCGGGTTTCATGCATGCGCTAAAGTGGCAGTTGTAAGTTGTCTAAAACACTAGCCACATCTTTGTAAGACCAGACTCATGTTGCCAAAATGATTAAAGCTGCTCTACTGAGACAAACCCAAAGGGCATTACGTATTTCATAGGCGTAATCTAGGGTGATTTTTTGAATTCCCACCACGTTTTTCCATTTGTGGGATGATTCATCTTATCTTCGTCTTCGACTAACATGTCTTGTGCTATCTCATGAGTTTCATAGTATGTCTTGTGGCAAACAAAGGTTTAAGTCTAGAGACAATGGAAAATAACGCAACACTTTATGAGGCATATTATTCCAAGAATCATTCCTATTTTCTATTTCTAATGACTCTCAAAGCAAAGCTGGACTAGTTTGACTAGAAGCGTGTTCCTTCCACAACAGTGCACGATCATTCTTGCAAATATGAATAGATTCGTACCCCATACCCAACTTCATAATCATCTTTTTAGTTTCATAATAAGAGTTAACAAGATTGATTTTGAAGAATGCGGCCAACTTCAACAACTTCAATAGCTCATCGATGGACTTATTTGTCTACTTATTCGTAACTTTTAGATGCATCAAATTAACTTAAAAGTTTAACGACGAGAAAGAAGAAACTCCAAGGTACAATTATAATTTACACTTGGAGAATAAAAGAGACACACTACTGAAATCTACACGCAGAATTATAAGTTTAGGGAGGAGCAAATAACAAAGTTTGTTTAATTTACAAATTAGTTACAAACTGTCAAAAATAGACAATTCAAAGATTAGTTTGTAAATCGAAAATTGTCTAAGAGGAGGACGTGAGTGCTTTACAAACTAATCTTCAAACAATTTTCTAAAGTTTATGAAAGTGTAATGAAGTGAACGAAATAAAAAAATTCAGATAAAGTAAAAAATGATAATAGAAATATATAGGTAAAAGTTATACACCAAAATACTAAATCTCACATTTTAAAGCTGGAAACCGAGAGCAACTTATTCGGGAGCAAAATGGACAAGGAAATAAATGAAGAGAAAGGAGTGTGTAGCGGCAATAAATGTCGTCACAATTGCCAAATAGGTCGCCGCTAAAAATCAAAATGGCACCAAAAGATCTAGCCAATTGTCATGGTGTCCTATAGCGACGAGGCGCCAAGATTTTCCACCATCTTCAAGCCCTCTTGCGACAACTCTAGTTATTATTGCCGCAACATTATATCGTCTCTATTGCTCTGCTCCATCGAGAGTTGACGACACTTCCTTGACGACGTTAAATGCTTCATACTATAGCGGCTACTTTTTTCGTGGCCTCTATTATATGAAACTAATAGAGAGGAAATTTTTGTCTTTGTTATTTTTATTTCGCTATTGGCAATTTTTCTTGTAGTGCCGTACTTTTCTTTAAAAACCGAGAAATACTTTTTATTTTTTTTTTCAATTTATGATTTTTGTTTGTACCTATTATAACTTTTTGAAGAATATTGCGTTGCTTGTCATTAAAACTTATTCAAAAAATATATTTGTTACCATAATCATTGGAAATCAAAGATGTAGAACTCTAAAATTTTCAAACTTGCTCATAAGCATTCAATTAGTCAATAGATATGCTTTGTCATGTCTAGTCATGTTACAAGTTACAAATACATTAATTTGATTTGTAAGATAGTTAATTGGACTTTTATGATAATTTTAAGATGTTGAAGGATTCAAACGAAAATAAGTTATGGGTCGATTAATTATTTGGATTAAGACTAGATTTAGTATTCTTTGTAATTTAGATGAATCGCCTTTTGTTATGCTCAAGAAAAAATCAGTTGTGTGAAAATTATAAGAAAAGTTAGTTAAGTGTTTGGTTAACATTTATTTCAGAATTGATGTATGTTTCAAAATTAGCATTTAGTATTTGGTAAACAAAATGATTTATTGTTATGTTTGTATACAATTACTAAAATAGACATTAATTATAATAATATCCTTTTGTATAATTATTACCGCTTATTGTAAAAAATTAATTTCAATTTTATAACAATAGGAAGTATTAACAAATAATTTTTTAAGATAACGTATTCATTGGTTTTTTAATTACATATAATATAATTAGAGAAACTAAAAGCATAATTTGAGAAATTATCTTTTTGTTGATTCTGAACATGCTATAATTAGTTTTTCTAAAATTTACCAATAAAAAGTTGAGCTCTAAAATCAATCCAAGTAGAACCTACATCTCAATTGAATACAGAAAGCATCAACATTAAACACTCACCTCTCATATTTAAACATAACAATGGCCGATCCATCCCTCTCTCAAATTTAGAATGATTAAGGACCTGATTTTGTTTAGTTATTAGATGAATTTAATGTTAATAAATGTTTTTGGAATATTTAATTGTCGCTAAATTAAATATATGTTATGTCAAATTTATTCCCAGTTATGCCTGTTTTTTCAGAAATTACTTGTAAATTGTGTGCAGGGTTCGAGTTTTGGTCTGATTCAAATTGGATAAGTTATCCCAAAGGGATATAACAACCATTTATGGAATCAGACAATTTCATGAAAGGTAGTTAGAGTTGTTCCCATTGTTGCATCTGAAACTGTTGTGTCTCGTTTTAGAAAAAAGTTGTGTGATAAATTGTTAAAATTTCAATGTCAATGTGATCGGTGGCCAATATCTAGTTATATGTATCAATATCTAGTTAAAATTTCAAGGTCCAATTATTTCGTTTGGTTATAAAAGTTGGGGTAATTTTAAACTGTATGCCAGCACTACGTTTCACACTAATAATTTTTATCTAAGACTGTAGGAGGTCTTATTTGTTATCCCTAGTTGTTAGAAACCAATTTAGTAATGACTCGAGTTGGTAGAATTCAGTGCATTACAAAACAATTTAGTTTTACATTAAAAATCAACATTTTTACTGCTAACATGTTGTGTTACCTTATTTTTTCAAGAATTACATATTATGTTATCTTATTTTACACAGATAAAATGTTGTGTTATCTTATTTGTTTCATAAATTACATGTTATGTTACCTTGTGTTACATAGGTTACGTATTATGTTTGGCCTCAAGAGCACCTATCGCCACTATAACACAACCCATCACCATCTCAAAACATTTTCTCTCAATCACCGCCTTCCGCCACCACTAACATGCTCGTAATCGAGCTCCCAAACCATAACTCGACCCGACCCAAACAAAAACACACCACAAACTCACATAGTTATTATTACTAATTGTAAAGAACGACAATGTTAAAAAAAGACAATGACAATGATTATTTTATTTTTTAATAATATTATTATTATTCCCGCTTATTAGAGCCTTACCGACCAATAGACATAGACAATTCCAAAAGAAGATTTTCAACTTCAAGTTCCAGCTTTCCATGTAAATCCAACTATGATATTAAAATAACAACAAATGTAATCCTTTTGTCTTTTCCTGAAAACGAAAACCTATCAAATTTATTAAATATTCCTCTCATTTCAAAATGACTTTCTAATTTGATCCTGATTCTTTCTAATTAGATCAGTAAAATCCAAAGCCCAAACCCCACCAACACTGCCAATAATCATCGGAATCAAGATTGACAATTGTAAAACACAAAAAAATAAACCACCTACCTCCATTTTTGTTCTGAAATTTCAGGTCTAAATGAAATGAAATTCCAGATCGTGGTGGTGATGGCGGAGGAGTTGACATTTAGGTCGATCATGGTGGTGGCGGCTGAGTTATAACGCTGTCGGCACATACGGTGATGATGTAAGGCAATGATGGTGTGTTGGTTAGGGTTTGATGAATAGGGCGTGAAAAGTGCGTGAGGTAAACAAAAATGGTTTGATTTTGATCGCTAGCGAAAAATTGATTATAAGCATGTGAATTTGGGGAAAAAAAGATTTAAAAAGAATTTAGGCACCATAACAATCAATCTCCACCATCGCAGCGCTAGCATCACCCATCACCATCCCCAAACCATTTTCCCCAATTTTTAGCCTTCCACCACTCTAATTTCTTGTATTCTACCACACCATCATACTCGAAATCGAGCTCCCAAACCACCCAACCCAACCTATACCAAAAACAACCCAAACACCGCGAATCGCCAATTTCTGCTAGTACAAACTAACATGGTTATTACTACTAATAAAAATTAAAGAATGTCGTGTTAAAGAAGATAATGACAATTATTATTATTAATCCAGCATTTGTGAGCTTTATCTAATCAAGAAAGTCATCGAAAATCTCCAAAAAAAGATCTTCAACTTGACGATCCATCTTTCCTTGTAAAAGTTAAGTTGTAAAGCCTAATTTGTTGTGCTACGCGGAGTTGAGCGCGGATCAACCTTTGTAATTCTATTTGTTTAAGTAATGGTATTTTTCAAAAAAATTCTTTTGTAATTGGTTTGCCTTAGAATTTTATTATAACTAGGAAACTTCATTAGGTTACTCTAGAATTTCATTATAACTAGAGAAATTTTATTGAGTTGTTATACATAGGGCTGATCTCTTGTAAACAATTAATCACCATTCATTATAGTGAGTTATTGCAGCAGCTAAAGAGATTATGTAGTCTCACA
The DNA here is from genome assembly GCA_023638005.1 of Forsythia suspensa. Lineage (NCBI taxonomy): Eukaryota > Viridiplantae > Streptophyta > Magnoliopsida > Lamiales > Oleaceae > Forsythia > Forsythia suspensa. The sequence goes on from JALRMA010000390.1 coordinate 73,099, forward strand.
TTGAGGCGAACATGTATAAATTCTTGTGTTCTTTATTTTTTATCTTTTATTTATTACTCTAATTCTAACAACTGGTATCAGAGAGAGATTCTCATTGAGAATGATGGTTGAGGATGATGGAGGATCAACACTCGGAATCACCAATTTTGATGGTATACATTCTAGAAGATGCGAGATAGAGGATTAACTTTACAAAGAAAAATATGCACCAGCCATTGGATGAGAAACCAAAAACTATGAACGATGATGAATGGAACCTTTTTCAGCCATTGGATGAGAAACCAAAAACTATGAACGATGATGAATGGAACCTTTTGACAGGTAGATGTTGGGAGTAATTCGACTAACACTATCGAAGAACATAGCTTACAACATTGCAAAGGAGAAAACCACTGCAGAATTGATGAAGGTATTATTTGACATCTATGAGAAGGTGTGCAATAAATTTTGCTTGATAAAAAAGCTATTTAATCTGAAGATGGTAGAAGGTGCTTCGGTGGTATAGCATATTAATAAACTCCACACAATCATCAATCACTTGGTCCCTGTGGAGATTATGTTTGAGAATGAGGTTCGTACCCTAATCCTCTTAGCCTCACTACCGAATAGTTGAGAGTCTCTAAGAGCGGCTGTCAGTAATTCCATAGGAGAATACAAAATTGAAACTTAATGATGTCTGAGATACAATTCTCGCTGAATAAGTCTGTAGGAAATATGAGATGAATTCCAACATAAGTAACGGTAGAGGAAAGTCGAGGAATGGCAGAAGTAAGTCCAGAAACGGATGGGGTGCTCAATATTGGAATTGTGGTAAGTTTGATCACATGAAGAGGAATTGCAGAACACCAAGAAGGATAAGGAAAAGAACATTAATGCTGCAAATGCTATGACTCAAGAAGTACAAGAAGCTTTACTCTTGTCTATTAATAGTTCTATCGATTCTTTGGTGATGGATTCTGGGGGCTTCCTTTCACACCATGAGAACATGGAGAACTATGTTGCTGGAAATCACGAAAAGTTATATCTCGCTATTGGTGATGTTAAATTGAGGATCCCAAAGTAGTCTTTGTGGAAAATTAACAAGGTGAGGCACACATACCAAAATTGATGCGAAACTTGATCTCAGTTGGACAGCTTGATGATGAAGGGCATGATGTGAATTTTAGTGGTAGTCGTTGGAAAGTAATGAAAGGAGCCATGGTTGTTGCATGAAGAACTAAAAGGAGAACTCTTTACATGACTACCTGTCTTGGAAATACAATTTTAGTTGTTGAATCCGTTGCTAATTCTGATCTATGGCACTATAGGCTCAAACACATGAGTGAGAAGGAAATAAAAGTACTTCAGTCTAAAGGGAAGCTGTCAGGATTAAATCTATTGAACACAGTCTGTGTGAAGGCTATATTTACGGGAAGCCAAAAATGGTGAGTTTCTCAAAATTTGAAAGGGAGTCAAAGGCAACCAAATTGGAATTGGTTTCATACATACGTCTAGAGACTTTCTACTATTACTTTCCTTGGAGGTTCTAATTAGTATGTGATGTTTATTGATGATGCAAGCAGAAAGGTATGGGTTTATTTATTTGAAAAATAAATTTGATGTCTTCAACACTTTGAAGAAGTAGAGCGATGGTTGAGAATGAAAACATATTTAAAGGAAAAGTGCTTCCATTCGGACAATGGAGGTAAATACATATATGCAAATTTTCGGAGGTATTGTCTTTGAAAATGGGATCAAGATGAAATAGACTATTCTAGGTAAACCTCAACAGAATGGTGTAGCTAAGAGGATGAACAAGACTCTAAATGAGCATGCATAAAGTATGAGATTACATGCAGAACTGCGAAAGATGCTCTGGGCAGAGGCTATGAACACTATAGTATATTTGATCAACAGAGGTCCTTCAACACCATTGGACTCTAAAAAATCAGAAGAAGTTTGGAGTGCAAAAAGAGATGAACTTTTCCTCGATTATGTTTCTTATATTCATATTGATTCTTTTTCTAGAAGTAAACTTGATGTCAAGTCTAAAAAGTTTTTTTATTGGCTATGATGATATGGAGTTTGGTTATTGTTTTTGGGATGAGCAAAGTCGCAAGATTATCATGAGTAAGGACATAATCTTCAATGAAGCAACTTTGTATAAAGATATATTGAGAACAGACCCTGAGTGTACAAGTCCTAAAGTGAAGAAGCCTGAGATGATTCGACTGAAAGATCTTCTAGTGATTGAGCCACATAATGCTGGCATTGAATTTCAAGGATATATAGCTCTAGAAGTGCATCAGAACACCCATGTGACTCCTGTAAAGAGATCTAGTAGGACTATCAAACCACTATAAAGATACTCTCATTCGTTGAACAATATTGCTGACTAACAGATGTGAACCAGAAAGTTATATAAAAAGCCGTGCAGGTTGATGAATCAATCAAGTGCTAGTTAGCTATGAAGGATTGGCACGACTCATCCCAAGCAATATTTATATACTCAAGGTGTGACGTGCACCAATGGTGGATACCAACTAAAGGTTGGACCCACCATCAAGGCTACTACAATTACAATTCATTGTAACTTATTTTTTTGAAAAATTCGGCATTATATCCCATGTAATTTGGACTAACCAACCTGAAATAAAATACCACAAATCCTAACAACAATATTCACAACTAAATGGGACCATTTATCCCTCTAATACCACAACAAAACAACGCGATAGAGACTAGCCAAAATATAAAACTTTTATTATTTAATAACATAACATATATGTATTGATACAAAATACATAGTGAGCCCACCTAGCTATTTACAAGTGATGCAAAATAACATCCCAAAAATGAACATGTGTCCCCAAAATAATGACTACGTGCTCTATGAAATGAGTCATAAAAACTAGCTCTGTCGTGTGGCTCGACTCCAAAATCAAAAGCTTTACCTCCAAAAGTTGCCCAAAACTCATTACCAAAAATCATCGTTGGAAAATACATGAGTTGATAGGCTCGATGAGGAGATTTTCAAAATTAATTGTACTTTTCAATTTATACATTACCAAAATTAAGTTTAACTTCACTTAATCATGCATCTCATATCAATTAGAACGATATCAAATAGCACTTTTAATAAACAGCTTAACAACGAACAATAAAATATATTTTAGCAAACTAAATTGACAAATGAACATCTTATCATCATCTCAAGGACTTTAATTTCATAATATGGCCATATATAGCAAAATCTCACCAAAATATACCCATTGTATATAATATGGACATCAGCGCGTAGACTGCCTCAAAAGGTTAAGTATTCTAGTAACTGGCCAAGACCCCTCAGTGTACTAGAATAATCAATAAATTCACCGGGTACTTTTTGGTGGATTTAAATATCATCTCAATTCACATTTAATTACACAATAGGCAATTTCACAATCCTTCGGATTTACAAGATAACATAATTCAATGTGCAATTATAAGAATTCACGTAATTTAACATTTAGTTAGTGAAAAATCACATGATATAATATCATATAATTTAAATTTAAATTTTCAAAAACAAAAGTATAAAATTTTCTACTCACAAGTATAAAATATACGGATAAACACCACGAAGTAATTCAATTGGTAGGCCATCCTGATGTCTACGTCACCCACGAGATGGAAAAAGTATAATCTAGATCAATACTCAATTTTGACTGTATTAAAATTTTGTTGAAAATAGCAACTAATTGCTCTTTTCTCCATTTCCTTTGCTGCATTGAACATAATAATTAAGATTAATGCTTGAATTATTAGTGTTTTTTCCACCATTTCAATACACATATTCTGCCATCAACCTTTATTCTTTCCCTTTTCTGAATCAAATTAATCAAATTAACCACAGTAAGGTAATTGCTAAGCCTTTCTCCCCCATCTGAAAATGCATATAAATCTTCCAACTATATATAAATGTCCCAATTCCAATTCCGGTCTATGACTTCACCACAAGCACAAATCCATACTGTCCCTAAATTCCCATTTTTTAATCTCAATTAATTTGCACCATTTTTACCTTATACATATCATTCCCCTTTCTAATACTTCATTGCATGAAGGTTTCTACATAACATAAAGAAAAAGTGGAACAATGAATTCACCAAAATCTAGCTATTCTCACATGGCAAAAACTAATCCGTCTTATTTACCTTCTAAAGTTAGTGGGTATCACTTCAATGAACTTCATGAATTGGAGTCAAATATTGAATTACAAACCCTTAATTTACTGCCATAATATACTTAAACAAAATCCATTTCTTGAAAGTAAAACTTCCTTCTAACCTTGTGTAGTAGCCAAACTAGAGCAAAAATTTCAAGCTCAAGTTGTTGCCATGACTTCTTTTCCTCTCCAGATTATTCTTTTTTTTTTTTCGTTGATGTTCTTCTCTAGGTGTGGTTTTCTCTCTCTCTAGGCTTGCAAATGGATTTCTGAAAATGAGATGAAGATAAGGATTTATGTGTAGGAAGTGGTCTCCACTATTCACTTATCCATGGATTTCCACCTCTTGACTTTTCCAGATTTCAGCTTTTTTTTTTTTTTTTTTTTTTAAATTTTGCTTCACAAATTTAACCAAGAAAGTTTAGGTTTTGACTGGACTATTACAAGGATGAGATGAATTCATTGTTATCTAATCAGACATGTCAATTGGCTGAGTTACCAAAAGAGAAGAGGGCATTGCAAAATAAATGGGTCTATCGGATAAAGGATGAACATGATGGCAGCAAGCAATACAAAGCAAGACTAGTTGTAAAAGGGTTTGAGCAAAAGGAAGGTATCGACTATATAGAGATTTCCTCTCATGTTATTAAAATAACCACTATTAGAATAGTACTTGGATTGGTGGCAAATGAAAACTTGCACTTGGAGCAGTTGGATGTAAAGACAACATTTCTTCATAGTGATTTGGAGGAAGAAATTTACATGATGCAGCCATAGGGTTTTAAAGTACAGGGAAATGAGAAACTAGTGTGCAAACTTCAAAATAGCTTGTATGGTCTTAAAAAGACTCCAAGGCAGTGGTATAAGAATTTTGACAGTTTTATGTGTAGTAGTGAGTTCTTGAGGTGTCGAGGCAGATCATTGTTGCTATGTGAATATTTTTGGAGACTCCTACATTATGATACTACTTTATGTTGATGATATGTTGATTGCAAGTGCTTGCAAACAAGAAATTGATAAACTGAAAAAGGAGTTGTCCAAAGAGTTTGCAATGAAGGACCTGAGTGCTGCAAAACAAATTCTTGGAATGAGAATTATTAGGGAAAATGGAGTATTAAAGCTGTCACAGGAAGAGTGTGATGAAGGTGCTGAGCAAGTTTAACGTGCTAATGGAAAACCACTGAGTACTTCCTTGGCTAGTCATTTCAAGCTACTTAAGAAGCAGTCACCTTTTACAGAAGACGATGAAGCTCACATAGCCAAGGTACCTTATGCTTATGCTATTAGTAGTTTTATGTGTGCTATTGTATGTACCGGACCGGACATAGCACATGAGGTGGGAGTTGTGAGTAGATACATGAGCAATCTAGGTAAGCAAGAGGATTCTCATATACTTGAGAGGCACTACAGATTCAGCCTTGTACTTCAAGAAGTCTAACCTGGGACTGTAGGGCTTTGTAGATGCGAATATGGTAGTAGATATTGATGGCAGAAATAGTACTACTGGATATGTATACACATTGGGTGGTAGAACAGTCAGTTGGACTTATAAATTGCAAAAGATAGTTGATCTCTTCACTATTGAGGTACAGTATGTTGCTGTGACAATCCTACTTGGAAGAAATGGGTCACAAGCATGGGAAGAGTGTGTTGCACTGTGACAGTCACAGTGCTATTCATTTAGCAAAGAACCTTGTTTATCATGCTAAGAGGAAGCACATACATATTCGTTATCACTTCATTAGATTGGCTTTGGAGAATGAAATCTAGATTATACGTTTGCCATCTCAGGAGTGACATAGACATCCGGATGGCTTACCAACCGAATTACCTCGCAGTGTTTATCCGTATATTTTATACTTGTGAGTGGAAAATTTTATACTTTTTCTTTTTGAAAATTTAGATTTCAATTATATGATATTATATCATGTGGTTTTTCACTAACTAACTGTTAAATTACGTGAATTATTATAATTGCTTATTGAATTATGTTATCTTGTAAATCCTAAGGATTATGAAATTGCCTATTATGTAATTAAATGTGAATTGAGATGATGTTTAAATCCACCAAAAAGTACCCGGTGAATTCATTGATTATTCTAGTACACTGAGGGGTCTTGGCCGTGTATTAGTGCACTGAGGAGTCTTGACCGTGTACTATACCTTCGAGAGGTCTTGGCCATGTACCATACAATGAGGAGTCTTCGCGGGTACTAGAATACTTAGCCTTTTGAGGCACTCTACGCACCGATGTCCATATTATATACAGTGGGTACATTTTGGTGAGACTTTGCTATATATGGCCACATTATGAAATTAAAGTCCTTGAGATGATGATGATACAGTGATGATGATAAGATGTCGATTTGTCAATTTAGTATGCTACAGTTTATTTTATTGTTCGTTGTTAAGCTGTTTATTAAAAGTGCTATTTGAGATTGTTCTAATTGATATGAGATGCATGATTAAGTGAGGTTAAACTCAATTTTGGTAATGTATAAATTGAAAGGTATAATTATTTTTGAAAATCTCCATTCACTGAGCCTATCAACTTATGTATTTTCTAACGATGATTTTTCTTGTCAGGCAGAAGTTGAGTGTTTGGGCAGTTTTTGGAGGTAAAGCTTTTGATTTTGGAGTCGGAGCCACATGACTGAGCTAGTTTTTATGACTCATTTCATAGAGCACGTAGTCATTATTTTGGGGACACGTGTTCATTTTTGGGATATTATTTTGCATCACTTGTAAATAGCTAGGTGGGCTCACTTTGTATTTTGTAACCATATGTATAGGTTATGTCATTAAATAATAAAAGTTTTATATTTTAGCTAGTCTCTATCGCGTTGTTTGTTGTGGGTATTTGAAGGACAGAAGATCTCATTTAGCTGTGAATATTGTTGTTAAGATTTGTGGTATTTTATTTCAGGTTGGTTAGTCCAAATTACATGGGAGAGATAATGCTGAATTTTTCATAAAAATGAGTCATAATGAATTGTAATTGTAGTAGCGACCTTGATGGTGGGTCCAACCTTTAAATGATATCCACCATCGGCGTCACGTCACGTCTCAGGTATATATAAATATTTCTTGGGATGTGTTGTGTCAATCTTTCATAGAAGTTGTGGAGCTTAATTTATTTGCTTAAGTAATGATGTTTTTTGGGATTTTTTGCCTTTGTAATTTGGTTGTCCTAGAATTTTATTATAACTAGGGAATCTTCGTTAGGTTGCTCTAGAATTTCACTATAACTAGGGAACCTTCATTGGGTTGTTATATATAGGGTTGATCTCCTTACACAATTGATAATCATTCATTATAGTAAATTACGCAATGGTTGAAAAGCGAGCGTTGTCTTACATTGAGGCAAACCTATATAAATTCTCGTGTTCTTTATTTTTCGTCATTTATTTATTGCTCTAATTCTAATAGTAAATCCAACTATGACATCAAAATAATGATCAATTTAATCCATTTTCCGTACATATTAAACACATTAAATTTCTTGTTATTTCAAATTCACTTACTAATTTGATCCTGATTCTTTGTAATTGAATCGAAAATGTCAAAAGTCCAAACCTTACCAACACTTCTAGTTGCTGTTAAAATCAACATCCACAATCGTCAAACACAACAAAGAAACCACATACCTCCATTTCCAATATGAAATTCTAAATTTCACAGCTAAAATTGAAAATTATGGTGGAGGCTTAAAATTTTAGAATTGGGCTGGAGGATTTGAGTATAGGTCAATCGCGTTGGCGGTGGCAGTGAGACCACAATGGCGGCGCATGTGCGGTGATGGGTGGTATGTATATGGGTGCAACGAAGGTGGTGGTGTTCAACGATGATGATGTGATGTCTAGGATTTGGAAAGATGTGATGTCTAGGATTTGGAAAATAGTGCATGAATTGGGAGAAATAGTTTGATTTTCCATTTGAGAATAGTGCATGAATTTGGAGAAAATGATTTATAGAGAATTTAGATGCCATAAAATTCCATTACCCCAAGTGTCGCCCTTGCACCACCCATCACCATCCCAAACCATTTTATCTTAATTCTCGCCTTTCATTACCACCATCACGCTCGAAATTAAGCTCCCGCCATAACTTGACTCGACCCAAACCTATAACAACCTAAACACTGCTCATTGTCGCCTTATGCCACCACAAATCCACACAGTTATAAGAATTTGGTCATTTAATTCATTTTTGTTGATTGAAACGTTGAACCTATTTCAAGGTATTTTGACTGAAATATAAGAATTTGGAAATTTAATTTCTGTTGTTTGAAACAATGAACCTATTCCAAGGATATGTTTTGACTGAAATATAAGAATTTGGACATTTCAGTTGTACATTTCGTACATTGCGTATATATGTGGACATAGATTGTAACGCCCCAGATTTTCTCAACCCGGAGGGTCACTAAAATAATCTCTAAAATTTTATTTGACGACTCCAAATAATATTTCCCATGCCCTTGAAGTGTTTTAGAAATTTAATTGTTGCGAAAAAAAGACAAGCGTGCAAGGGAAAAGGAATTCTCTTCAAAATTTCATTGTTTTGTCTATACCGTAATAGGTGTCGCCATAATTTATTAGACCATCCAAACGAACTAAAAAAAATATGAAATTTAAACTGTAGATACTTGGGACTGTATACTACAACATGTAAAAATTTTAAACTTTAGCTACGTCATTTGGTAGGAGAAAAATATAGCCAAAGATGCTTGAAAAACATTCCCGGGCACCTTAAGGCAGCCCGTTCAAACATCCAAAATAAATTCATCCGATGGAGTTTTTAAGTGATTCCAATTTCTGTTATTAGAAAACATATAGGGCTTTACATAGAAACTGAATTCACTCAAAAAATTCAACCGTAGTAAAAGGTATGATTTTTCGAAAAGGGGACAGTAAGCTGAAAAGTTTGAAAATGAATCTAAGACATTTCCAATTTAAAACTTTGAACGGCAATTAAACCAACATCTTCTCTTCCGTACATATTACATAATTAAATACTGAATCAAATACTTAAAATAAGTAATTACATCATAATTAACTTTCGATCATTTTGACGTCTAAACATAAACTATATAAGACTTTTCATGACAAGCTCATTAGTCTACCGCCACCGCATCAACGCCGATCAGTTCAATCTGAAAAAATATTCGTTTGGGGGTGAGTATTTCATAAGAAACACTCAGTAGCAATACTTATGACATGTGGAAAATTTTACTTAAACATGAATTCGACATGCCATGATTTTTGAAACATACATCATATCATAAAAAATGGTAGCCGGCACCACACAACATCATCATCATCATCATCATACGTGATTTCTTTCAATCACAAACATGTAAAAGTGATTACTTTCAATCACTATCATAAGTTCCTTCATAAATAAGTTTGCATGACATTCAAATAACATCATAAGTTTTCCAAAACATCATCTAAAATTGCAGTAAAAACATTAAGTAAAACTACCTTGTAAGCGAGTTTTCGGTTGAGGATCTGATGAAGAAAACTGTTTCTGCAGCTTTCAAAACCCAAAATCGAACACTATATATATATATATATATATATATATAGGAACTTTTGTGAATTAAAATCAAGGTTAAGAACCTTCACTGCTGGTCGAAAACTGAACCGAAAGTGAGGGAGAAAAGCTGGAAATTTGGGACTGGACAAATGCAGAAATATGGGGCCGTTTGCTGGACGAAATTCTGAGGGAGGAAGGAAGGTTTTTGCTTAACTTATGGACTGGTTTCTGGGCTGAAGTGTGGACGAAATTGAGGTGATAAAATTGGAGTGTTAAAGGAATTAAAAGCTGGAACTTACGGCTGATTGTGGGGGACCGAAACTGGAGTGCACAGGGGGAAATTTCTGGACTGTTTGCTGCTGATTTATGGAGCTCAATTGGGACTTCAGGGGGCCGAATTCTGTAGGTAAAATGGGAGATAAACAATTTGATTTGGTGGCTGAAAAAATGAGGGAAAATCTGACGATAAAGGAGCACTTAGTGAGCAGTTTTTCGGTAGTTTTCATGGGGCAGTTTGCTGAAACTTTAGTGGGTTAAAATGGTGGATTAATGAGGTTGAGGTGCGGTTTTCTTGAGGTGAAAAGGAAGGGGTTTGGCTGAGTTTTGAAATGGTTTGAGTGGTGGAGATCATGGGGGCCGAAAATGTGGTTGTGGAGAAGTTAGGAAGGCAGTTTTTCATCAAGGTTTAGGGGCTGTTTGGGAATGTTTTCGGAGAGGAATAAAGGTCGGTTTGGAGGTGTTTTTCTGGCAAGAATAAGGAGGTATTTGGTACTAATTACGGCGAAACTTTTTGTGCTAAAAGCTTACTAATTTTGGCATCAAAAGGGGGCGGTTTCCTTTGCTGAAAATTGGACTAGCATAGGCCGAAATCGGTGTTAAAAATATTTCCTTAGTATTTAATTTAAACAGTTGGCTTAAATTAAATCAACAAATTAAACCAAGGACATTTATTCGATGTAAGAAAATTTAACGAAGCTCGGTGATAAAATCATACTTCCTTTTCGTCAAATAAAAATTTAAAGCAAACGCGCAACATTTAACGTCACTAAAAAAAATATTTTAATATGTACTAGGGGTTCGTGGTTGCGCGAAAAAAAAAAATTTATTTACTTGAAATTAAAAGATGAAAAATATCCAGTTGTTACAACCCTCCCCACTTAAAAATTTTTCGTCCTCGAAATTTAAATTACATGGTTTACAAGGTCCAGTACTTATCTAAAATATCTTATTCTCTTTCCCATGTGATCCCATTTTCCTCATGTCTACCCCACTAAACTTTAACTAATGGGATCTCTCGATTTCTCAAAACATGGACCTTTCTTTCTTGGATCACCGCAGGCGCTTTCTCGTAAGTCATATCATTCTTTAAATCCAAAGATCCATATTTTACCACATGTGTAGGGTCATGTACGTACTTTCTTAACATCGAAACATGGGAAACGTCGTGTACCGCCGAGAGCTCGGGTGGCAATGCCAAACGATACGCCACATTTCCAATCTTTTCAAGTATTTCAAATGGGCCGATGAAACGCGGTCTTAGTTTTCCTTTCTTACCAAAACGTAGTATCCCTTTCATAGGAGCCACCTTGAGAAAAACTTTTTCGCCGACCCCAAATTCTAATTCTTTTCTTCTTTGATCGGCATAACTCTTCTGACGGTCCTACGCTGTCTTAATTCTGGTCCTAATCTTGTCTATTGCCTCCACTGTTTTCTCAACCAACTCTGGTCCTAAAATTCTCCTCTCGCCGACTTCGTCCCAACAAATTGGCGAACGACATCGACGACCATATAGTGCCTCATATGGTGCCATGCCGATAGTAGTTTGGAAACTATTATTGTAAGCGAATTCCACCAACGGTAGGTGACCTTCCCATTTACCACCCAAATCCATGATGCATGCTCTCAACATATCCTCAAGAATTTAAATAGTGAGTTCTGATTGCCCGTCGGTTTAAGGGTGGTAAGCTGTGCTAAATTTCAATTTAGTACCCAAAGCTCCTTGAAGACTTTTCCAAAAATTTGAGGTAAACCTCAGATCTCTATCTAATACGATGGATGTTGGTATCCCGTGAAGTCTAACAATTTCGTTGACATACAATTGCGCTAATTGTTCTAGATTGAAATTCATTCGAATGGAAAGAAAATGCGCAGATTTTGTCAAACGGTCTACTACAACCAGATGGCATCATGACCTCTCGCCGATCTCGTAAAACCCACAACAAAATCCATTGTAATTTTCTCCCATTTCCATTCCAGTATATCCATTGGATTTAATGGCCCTGACGGCCTCTGATGCTCTGCTTTCACTTGTTGACACACCAAACATTGTGACACGAAACGAGCTACATCTCTTTTTATGTTTATCCACCAAAATGTATTACGCAGATCCTTATACATTTTGTTTCCCCCTGGATGTACGACGTAAGGAACAAAATGAGCTTCGAGATAAAAGCTCATTTCTCGACCTTCATCTTTCGGTACATATACTCGACCTTGAAACATCAAAGCCTTGTCCTCGGCCATTTCAAAGTCTTTCCTCTTTCGGTTCCCACTCCAATTCTGATATTCTCCAAGAAAGGATCATCCTTTTGAGTGCCAAAATTCTATCTCGAGTGTCGACTTTACTATCAAACTTGCTATCACTACCGACGTTTGTACCGTGGAGTTAATACTTCAATTTTCATACTACGAAAGTCTTTGATCGATTATTTTGTGTCAATTGCAATGTAGAAACCGACCAACATTCTTTCTACTTAGAGCATCTGCGACTACGTTTGTTTTACCCGGGTGGTAAAGGATAGAACAGTCAGAATCCTTTACTAATTCCAACCATCGTCGTTGTCTCATATTCAACTCCTTACGGGTGAAAAAGTACTTGAGACTCTTATGGTCGGTGTAAATTTCGCACTTGCTTCCATAAAGGTAATGGCGCCAAATTTTCAGGCGTGAACTACCCGCAAGTTCAAGATCATGCGTTGGGTAGTGCGCTCATCCGCTTCAATTGTCTTGAAGCATAAGCTATCACTTTTCCATTTTGCATCAATACATAGCCCAAACCGAGTTTTGATGCATCACTGTAAATTACGTAGCCCACTAAACCTTGTGTAAAGCTAGTACTGGTGCAGATACTAGCTTGTTCTTTAATTCTTGAAAACTCTGTTCACACCTCTCGGACCAAACATACTTAACCCCTTTCGAGTCAATTGTGTCATAGGGCCAGCTATTTTAGATAATCCTTCAATGAAATGTCGATAATAGCCGGCTAAACCCAGAAAACTTCTTATTTCTCCAACATTTGATGGTGTCGGCCAATTTGACACAGCTTCAACCTTGGATGGATCTACTTCAATTCCCTTGGCCGTCACAACATATCCAAGAAACCCTATTCGGTCTAACCAAAATTCGCACTTTGAAAATTTGGCACACAACTTTTCTCTCTGCAAGGTCTCCAATACTATTCTCAGGTGCTCTTGATGTTTCTCGAAGTTCTTAGAATAAATCAGGATGTCATCGATGAATACAATGACGAACTGATCTAAAAGTTGATGAAAAACTCGATTTATTAAATCCATAAATACCGCTGGAGCATTCGTCAGTCCAAAGGGCATTACTGTGAATTCATAATGCCCATAGCGAGTTCAGAATGCTGACTTTGGTATATCTGATGGCCTGATTTTTAGTTGATGATAGCCCGATCTCAAGTCGATCTTTGAAAACACAGAAGCACCCTTCAATTGATCAAACAAATCCTCAATTCTTGGGAGTGGATACTTGTTCTTGATCGTTAATTTATTCAACTCACGGTAGTCTATACACATTCTCATCGATCTATCTTTCTTCTTCACAAATAGTATAGGAGCTCCCCACGGAGAAACACTTGGTCGGATAAATCCTTTATCCAAAAGTTCTTCCAATTACATTTTAAGCTCTTGCAATTCTTTTGGTGCCATACGATACGGAGCCTTTGATATGGGTGTAGCACCCGGTATAAGATCTATCGTGAATTCTACTTGTCTATTAGGTGGTACACTTACTAGATCGTCTGGAAACACATTGGCATACTCCCGAACTATTGGTATGTTATCCAACAACACTTCCTCAGATAGTGACCAGTGAGATTGACAAGAAAACCTTGGCAACCTATCTTCTTAAGAAACTTCTCTGCCTGTAAAGTTGAGATGAGACGGGAAAGTGCTTTAATCTTCGACCCATAAAATTTGAACTCTTTCTCTCCCGGTCTTCGAAAGATTACTTCCTTCTCGAAACATACAATGGTAGCACGATTACTACCCAACCAATCCATCCCCAGGATAATGTCAAAATCTCTCATACTTATAACATGCAGGTGTGCTGGCAAAATTAAGCCATCAAAATCGATCTGAACTGCTTTAGCCAATTTATCTGTTTCTATAGTTCCCCCCTGATGGCATACTAACCTCTAGTATACTATCATTTCTCGGACATGTAACATTAATAGCTAGGCATGCATATGAGGTGCACGAGGTTTGATCATTTAACCTCCACTTTCAAAAATGGAAAGTATACAATTAATGCCAACATCTTGTTGTCACAAACTCGTAGTTCATCACCCAAATATGTGCTGCCCTATGGCTACCGACATGATGGCCAAACGACCATTTAAAATCCATAACAAACTAAATGTAATCATTTCTTTCTGCCTCGGCACGTTCTAGATAGTACTCACTTGGTGGAACCATGTCTGAAATACCAATTATGAAAAGTCTGTTTATGTGGGGTTTCTAACATCTTTTAAGTTAATTCCGAGGACTAAAATAAATTTCCATAAAAAAATTTAGAATTTCATAAATATAAATTTCATTAACGTCATACTTAAACATAGAAAGAAAATTATCAAACTTTCTTTACTTCAGAGTTGGCATAGCGCGGCGATGGCGAGTAGCGACGCTTAAATTCTAAAATCGTAACTCATAAATTTCTAACTTGACATAATAAAATAAAGACCATACAAAATAAAATAAAATTTTAAAATTTACGCGAGTCTACAAAAAAGTAAAACCGCTCTCTGATACCAAGCTGTAACGCCCCATATTTTCTCAACCCGGAGGGTCACTAAAATAATCTCTAAAATTTTATTTGACGATTCCAAATAATATTTCCCATGCCCTTGAAGGGTTTAAAAATTTAATCGCTTCTTGAAAAAAGGACAAGCGTGCAAGGAAAAGGAATTTTCTTCAAAATTTCATTGTTTTGTCTATACCGTGATAGGTGTCGCCACAATTTATTAGACCATCCAAAAGAACAAAAAAAAAATGAAATTTAAAATGTAGATTCTTGGGACTGTATACTACAACATGTAAAAATTTCAAACTTTAGCTACGTCATTTGGTAGGCGAAAAATATAGCCAAAGATGCTTGAAAACATTCCGGGTACCTTAAGGCAGCCCGTTCAAACATCCAAATTAAATTCATCCGATGGAGTTTTAAGTGATTCCAATTTCTGTTATTAGAACACATATAGGGATTTACATAGAAACTGAATTCACTCAAAAACTTCAACCGTAAAAAAAAGTTATGATTTTTCAGTAAAGAGGACAAGAAGCTGAAAAGTTTGAAAATGAATCTAAGACATTTCTAATTTAAAACTTTGAACGGCAATTAAACCAACATCTTGTCTTCCGTACATATTACATAATTAAATACTGAATCAAATACTTAAAATAAGTAATTAAATCATAATTGACTCGATCATTTCGATGTCTAAACATAAACTATATAAGACTTTTCATGACAAGCTCATTAGTCTACCGCCACCGCATCAACGCCGATCAGTTCAATCTGAAAAATTATTCGTTTGGGGTGAGTATTTCATAAGAAACACTCAGTAGCAATACTTATGACATGTGGAAAATTTTACTTAAACATGAATTCGACATGCCATGATTTTTGAAACGACATACATCATATCATAAAAATGGTAGCCGACACCACATAACATCATCGTCATCATCATCATCATACGTGATTTCTTTCAATCACAAACATGTTAAAGTGATTACTTTCAATCACTATCATAAGTTCCTTCATAAATAAGTTTTCATGACATTCAAATAACATCATAAGTTTTCCAAAACATCATTTAAAATTGCAGTAAAAACATTAAGTAAAACTACCTTGTAAACGAGTTTTCGGTTGAGGATTTGATGAAGAAAACTGTTTCTGCAGCTTTCCAAAAACCCAAAATCGAACACTATATAAATATATATGTATATAGGGAACTTTTGTGAATTAAAAATCAAGGTTAAGAACCTTCACTGCTGGTCGAAAACTGAACCGAAAGTGAGGGAGAAAAGCTGGAAATTTGGGACTGGACAAATGCAGAAATATGGGGCTGTTTGCTGGACGAAATTCTGAGGGAGGAAGGAAGGTTTTTGCTTAACTTATGGACTGGTTTCTGGGCTGCAGTGTGGACGAAATTGAGGTGATAAAATTGGAGTGTTAAAGGAATTAAAAGCTGGAACTTATGGCTGATTGTGGGGGACCGAAACTGGAGTGCACAGGGGAAATTTCTGGACTGTTTGCTGCTGATTTATGGAGCTCAATTGGGACTTCAGGGGGGCCAAATTCTGTAGGTAAAATGGGATCTAAACAATTTGATTTGGTGGCTGAAACAATGAGCGAAAATCTGGGACTTAAGGGGCCGAAAATCTGGAGATAAAGGAGGACTTAGTGAGCAGTTTTTCGGTAGTTTTCATGGGGCAGTTGGCTGAAACTTTAGTGGGTTAAAATGGTGGATCAATGAGGCTGAGGTGCGGTTTTCTTGAGGTGAAAAGGAAGGGGTTTGGCTGAGTTTTGAAATGGTTTGAGTGGTGGAGATCATGGGGGCTGAAAATGTGGTTGTGGGGAAGTTAGGAAGGCAGTTTTTCATCAAGGTTTAGGGGCTGTTTGGGAATGTTTTCTGGCAAGGAATAAAGGTCTGTTTGGAGGTGTTTTTCTCGCAAGATTAAGGGGCTATTTGGTGTTAATTACGGCGAAACTTTTTTGTGCTAAAAGCTTACTAATTTTGGCATCAAAAGGGGGCGGTTTCCTTTGCTGAAAATTGGACTAGCATAGGCCGAAATAGGTGTTAAAAATCTTTTCTTAGTTTTTTAATTTAAACAGTTGGCTTAAATTAAATCAACAAATTAAATCAAGGACATTTATTCGATGTAAGAAAATTTAACGAAGCTCGGTGATAAAATCATACTTCCTTTTCGTCAAATAAAAATTTAAAGCAAACGCGCGCAACATTTAACATCACTAAAAAAAATATTTTAATATGTACTAGGGGTTCATGGTGGGTACCGAAAGTAAAAAAATTTATTTAAATTAATTCTTGTTAAACTTAAATTTTTACAATGAGAAATGGATTTGAATGGGAATAAAGTTATCTCCCGCCTAATGGTACAACAACCACCGCGGTTCCACTGTGGCTATTCCGCTTCGTAAAACTTCGATACCCCATGGAGAAAACTTAGCAAGGTTTTTGATAGAAGATCCTCCCACCGCAAGAAGGAGAAAATAATCGAGAGTCGATTAATGCTTTGGATGCATGGAAGCATTTTGACTAGGGATGGAAATGGGCGAGTCGGGCCGGCTCGGCCGTGGTCGACCGGGTCCGGCTTGGTTTTGAAACGGGCCGAGTTCAGCCCGTGAAGAGACGGCTCGGCCCGTCTAAAAAGACGAGGTCCGGACCGGCCTGTGGACCGCAGCCCACGGGCCGATCCACGGGCGATCCAGGTGGACCGCCCGTGGTCCACGGCCCACGGGCGGTCCGCGTATCCGCGAAGTCACGGGCCGGTCCACGGACCCACGTGAAATTTCAATTTTTATTTTTTTTTTGAAGTTCAAAAAAATAATAATAAGAAATAAGTGAAGAAAAAATGTTCAATTCAAACCCTACTCCTTTTTCCGGGCTTGGGACCGGCTACTATTAGTGGAGGCAGAGTTAAAATTGTACACGAACAAGTTGTTACGTGTACAATTTTTTGTAAAGTTAAATATAAAAACTTATAAGTTAAAATGAATAAAAATAGAATGAATTTATACAAAATAATAAATATACTTACATTTTACTTACTACGTATTCAGTTCGTCCATCTCTTCGGCCAATATCATGCTTACTTTATCTTGGATTCAATGATCTGCTTCCTCCCAATCTTTCAAACACATTAAACTCTCTAATATATCTGGTTTAAGTCTTGACCTCAAATCATTAAGAATCCTACCACCTGTACTAAAATCAGACTCCGATGCTACAATTGATACCGGAGGTGTTAGTAGATCACGTGCTATAATAGAAACAATTGGGTATTGGTGCTCGTTTTGTCTCCACCACCTAAGTATATCAAAATTATTCCTCTCCTCTTCATCTAACAAATTAAGCATATCGTGACCAAAATATCTAGCTAACTCTAATGGTATATCTCTAATATTAGTTTCAACATTTGTAGCACGGGAAAGCGAAGAAGAAGAAGAAGAAGAAGAACTAGGATTTTGATTTCCCTTATAAATAAGGAAACCCAATAATCATTAGGATTAGGGTTATTTGAAGAAGAAGAAGGATTTGGCGCAGGAGGTCTTCTAACATTCCTACCGTTTTTTCTCGCATAAAATTGTGACATTTCACATAATGTTTTTCTAAATTACCGTAAGTTAATGGATTACCGTAACTCAAATTATTAGAAATTTTAGAAATAGTATGTTTAGTACCTTGTAAATTTACTCTAGGATCCATAATTGACGCTAATTGGAACAACATAGGCAAGTCTTCCCAATATTTTCTAAACTTGATTTCCATTGTTTCAACAATATCAGAAAAAATTGCATACGTCTTATATCTATTAAAATTATTTGCAATAAAATAAAAATGATTTAAAACTAATGGACTAGTAGGGTAGTATACACCACCACATGCATTCGTGGCATCATAAAATACTTTGAAAATTTTGAACATGAAATGCAATTTGCCAATCATGTGGTTGCAAATCGATATTGTGGACCGTGTGAATGTCGACCATTATAATAACCGGTTATACAATGTTCATAACCTTCACATGATTCAAGCATTAAATAAGTAGAGTTCCATCTATTACGTATGTCCGTACATATACTTTTAGTTGGAAGAGAATTTTCACGCATAATTCATCAAATACTTGTTTTCTAATTGTGAAACAATAATATAGTTCAATGCATACCTAATTTTTTCTAATTGTGGGCCTATATACTTTAAACCGTCTTGAACAATTAAATTAAAAATATGGCATACACATCTAACATGAAACAAAATTCCACCGAAATCGGTTGTAATTCCTCAATTAATTTTTCTATTACAATATGAGCATTGTCAAAAGTCATACTGTGAATTCTAGATTCGCAATTAAATTCTTTAATAATTGCCATTAAATAATTAAAAATCAGAGGCCATTATGAGGGTAGTCAATTACTTTAAAAGCAATTATTCTTTTATGCATAATCCATAGTTTATCAATATAATGTAAAGTAGTCGCAATATATCCTTTATCATTTATACTTGGGACCATAAGTCCAAGTGAATGATACCACACCAAAGATATTTACTTAAATCATTTTTATAGTTTGTTTTCTTTCATTATATGCAGCAATAGTATCGTAAGCGAAGAGTGTTTCTAGCAAAGGGTTGATACCTTGGTTGAAGATACCGTTGTACAAACCGTGTGAAATGAGGGCTTTCCACTATGTTAAGCGGGAACTCACCATCGCCACCAACCGGCACATGCCTTCTCGATAAAGACTCTTGTGAATAAACCCAATTATTAAGATTGGGAGAAGAACTAGTAGATCCACCGGAGAGCCGAAATGTAGTTGGGCTTGGTTGGTATCAACTCCTCCGTACTTTTGCATACACTTCGGAAAATGTCGGTTAAGATGGCTCATTCCACCACCCTTTTGCCATGCAAACTGTTGCTTACAATATTTACAAACCGCCTTGAAAATTGGTTGCCCATCCGCAGATGCACCGGTCTGCGCACTCTATTGAAATGATCCCAACATCGAGCTTTTTGTTTTGCGGCTCTTCGCTTAGTAGTTGATTGAGTAGTGTTGGTCGTATCCAACTCTTCGTCAATATCATCTAAATTGAAAATTGGAGCATTGTTCTCAACTCCAAAATCATCACCAAATTTCGAATTGGAACATTATTTAAACCACTAAAATCATATTGAATTTGGTTTTCGGCAGCACTCAAGACTTCCTTGAAAATTGTATTGATTCATGAATAATTGTAGATAATAGAAATGTAGAAGACTAGTGATTAGGCGAGAAAAATAAATATGGAAATTGAAATGTAGGGATGTAGAAGATAAGAAGAATAAGATTATAAATCTAAAAATTATATAAATTGCACAATATAATTTTTCGGAAAATGAAAGTATGAATGTAAGATTGTAAGTTGAGACTTGAGAGATTTGTGAAGTGAATAGAGTTAATTTATGGGATATGTATAGGGAAAAAAATAGCCGTTTGAAAAAAAAAAAAAAAAAAAAATTTGGGGACCAAATTGCAAGCGGTCAGAATATGACCGCTGCATGCAACGGTCATATTCACGACCACATATATTCTTCAGTCGGCCGGTCCCCGCCTTTCTTTGGGACTATGTTGGACCGTGGACCACGGGTCTCGATCCGTGGACCGAGCCCACGGGCCGGCTCAGGGAAGCTCTACCGTGAACCAAAACACGGCCGATGCGGGATGGGCCCTTCATCCGACGACGGCCGGGCGGCCCGGTTCAGAATTACGGACCGGGCCGCCCGGGCCGACAGGCGCTTATCCATTTGCCATCACTAATTTTGACTTTCTCGTGCAAAAATTACATTCTCGAACGGATTGGACAATATACTATATGGAGTGTATAGTGCCATGAAAACTACAAAAGAACTTTGGGAGTCTTTGAAGAAAAATACAAAACTGAGAATGCCAGAACGAAGAAATTTATTGTCGGAAAATTCGTAGCTTCAAGATGATAGACACCAAGACAGTTATTAGCCAAGTTCAAGAATTGCAGATTCTTCTTCATGACATACATGCTGAAAATATGAGTTTAAGCGAATCATTCTAAGTTGCCACAATTATCGAGAAACTTCCTCCTTTATGGAGGGATTTTAAGAACTATCTCAAGCACAAACGCAAAGAGATGAACTTGGAAGAATTAATCGTTCGACTAAGGATAGAAGAAGACAATAGAAAGTCTGACAAGAAATCTGGAGGATAGTTTGCGCAAGCAAAAGCCAACATTGTGGAGTCTAATTCAAAGAATAACAAGAAAAGAAAGCATTATGGTGATACACCGAAGAAAGATAACAAAAAGAATGCTAAGAAATTCAAAGGCGACTGCTACAACTGTGGAAAGGCGGGACATCGTGCAAGTGAATGTCGCAAGCCAAAGAAACAAAAAGGCTCAAGCAAATGTGACAGAAAGTGATGCACTATCCGATGATATTAAAGAATTGAAGTTGTCTCATCGTTGTTTCTGAATATAACAACATTGGGAATCTTAGAGAATGGTGGGTAGACACTGGTGCTACTCGACACATTTTGCCGACAAAACAATGTTCTCTAACTACAAGACGGTCAATGGAGAACAAACTGTTTATGGGAAATTCCACAAGTTCAAAAGTTGAGGGACAAGGACAAGTGACTTTGAAGATGACATCCGGCAGAGAACTCATTCTCAACAATGTGTTACATGTGCCTGACATTCACAAGATGGACTCATTCTCAAACAATAATAATACATCTTCTTCTACTTATATCGTTGAGTCTTCTTGTTTATAGCATAATCGATTAGGACATGTAAACTTTAAATCTGTGCGTAAGTTATTGAACTTAAGTTTATTGCCTTCTCTACAATTTGATCATAATCACAAATCCGAGATTTGTGTTGAGGCTTAGTTAGCCAAAACTCCGTTTCATTTTGTTTAAAGAAACACAAGTACCCTTAGAATTAATTCACAATGATATCTCGTGACTTGAAATTTGTGCAAACTAGAGGTGGTAAAAAGTACTTCATTACCTTTATCGACGATTGCACAAGATACTGTTATGTTTATTTGCTAAGAAGCAAAGATGAAGCATTAGATATTTTTAAACATTATAAGAATGAAGTTGAAAATTAACTTATCAAACGAATAAAGATTATTCGTAGTGATAGAGAAGGAGAATACGGAGTACCGTTTGAAGAATTTTGTTCAGAAAATGGTATTATTCATCAAACAACGGCACCTTATTCACCTCAATCAAATGGTATTGCTGAGCGTAAAAACCGGACTCTTAAAGAAATGATGAATGCCATATTGATAAGTTCAGGTTTACCTCAGAACTTATGGGGGAAGCTATTCTTTCAGTAAATGTGATTCTTAATAAGATACTACAAAAGAAGAAGGATAAAACTCCATATGAATTATGGAAATGTCATAAACCCACATATAAACACTTAAAAGTGTGGGGGTGTTTGGATAAGGTTGAAGTACCAAAGCCAAAACAAGTTAAAATTGGACCTAAAACAATTGATTGTATTTTTATCGAATATACTAACAATAGTAGTGAATATCGATTTCTTGTTCACAAATCAGACATTCCAGATATACATGAAGGTACTATCATTGAATCTAGGAATGCTGCATTCTTTGAAAATGTATTTCCATGCAAAGACAAGAAAGAAATAAGTTTCAATAAACAAACTTATGATATAAGTGATACTGCAAGTGGTACTCATATACGTGATGAAGAACCTAGACGTAGTAAAAAGACCAGAACTTCTACCTCGTTTGGTCCAGAATTTCTAACCTACATGGTAGAAAATGATCCTAAGACATTTAATGAGGCAATGTCTACTCCAGAAGCTCCGTTTTGGAAAGAAGCTATCAATAGTGAGATAGAATCTATTATGAAAAATCACACTTGGGAGTTGGTTGATCTTCCACCGAGAAATAAGCCTTTAGATTGTAAGTGGATTTTCAAAAAAAAATTAAAACCTGATGGATCTATTGATAAATACAAGGCCCGGTTAGTAGCTAAAGAATATAGACAAAAGGAAGGCCTTGACTTCTTCGATACATACTCACCGGTGACAAGGATCACCTCGATCGAGTTC
Organism: Forsythia suspensa; assembly: GCA_023638005.1. Lineage (NCBI taxonomy): Eukaryota > Viridiplantae > Streptophyta > Magnoliopsida > Lamiales > Oleaceae > Forsythia > Forsythia suspensa. Next base: position 95,973 of record JALRMA010000390.1, read on the forward strand.
TAATTACAATTGCAAAGATTGCATAATCTCGATATCCATCAAATAGATGTAAAAATGGCATTCTTAAATGGATAGTTAGCATAAGTAATATACATGGAACAACCTCAAGGGTTTATTGCTCATGGACAAGACAAAAAGGTGTGTAGACTCATTAAATCATTATATGGATTAAAGTAAGCGCCAAAACAGTGGCACCAAAAATTTGACAAAACAATGTTATCAAATGGTTTTAAATTAAGGAGTGTGATAAATGTGTCTATATCAAAACCACGCCAAAAGTTTATGTGTTAGTATGTTTGTATGTCGATGACATGCTTATTATGGGTAGTAATAATGATATTATCATGACTACGAAGAAAATGTTAACAAAATATTTTGACATGAAGGATATGGGTGTAGCAGATGTAATTTTGGGAATTAAAATATCTAGAACACCTAATGGACTAAGTTTGTCACAGTCTCATTATATCGAGTATGTACTTAAAATGTTTAAGGTCTATGATGAAAGTCAAGTTAAAACTCCTGTAGATATAAGTCTACACTTAGCAAAGAATAAAGGTGAACCTATATGTCACGTAAAGTATTCTCAAATTATAGGAATCTTGATGTATATTATGAATTGCACGCGTCCGGATATTGCTTATGCTATTAATAAGCTAAGTAGGTTCACAAGTAATCCAAGCAATGATCATTGGAAGGCATTGAATAGGATACTTCGTTATTTAAGATACACCTTAAACTTTGGATTACATTATACAAGATATCCATCAGTATTAGAAGGATACTATGATGCGAATTGGATATCTGATACAAATGATTCTAAATCTACAAGTGGTTATGTTTTTACCATTGGCGGTGCGGCTGTGTCTTGGAAGTCCTCAAAACAGACATGTATAGCTCGATCAACGATGGAATCAGAATTTATAGCTTTAGATAAAACTGGAGAATAAGCAGAATGGTTCCGTAATTTCTTAGAAGATATTCCATGTTGGTCTAAACCAGTGCCTGCTATAAGTATACATTGTGATAGTCAGTCGGCTATTGAAAGAGCACAAAATAGTATGTATAATGGTAAGTCTAGACATATACGTCGTAGACACAATACTATTAAGCAATTGATCTCAAATGGTATTATTTCCATTGATTACGTAAAATCAAAAGAGAATCTCGTAGATCCTCTTACAAAAGGATTACCAAGAGATCAAGTATACTGCTTATCAAAGGGAATGGGAATAAAAGCCTACAACGCATGAGTTTTTATAATGGTAACCCAATCTTGTTGACTGGAGATCCCAAGATCTTGGTTCAATTGGACAACTAAGTTATGAAGATTCAGTTAAGCACTTACGAGTTATCTCCTACCCATTTCTATTGTAAGAAGAAAGTGATTTCTGCATTTTATATTAGGATAAGTAATACTTTTAATGATTCCTATAGTTTGGATTAACCAAGTGGAGTATGGCAAAATGCTCTTAATAGGAGATCACCTATGTAAGTGTGAAATGGGGCCACTTCTATGAGAATGTTTTAATGCTTAAATTCTCTAAAACACTTATGAAACCCAAAAGTTGTTCATGGCCAAAATGAACACAACCAACAAAAGTATTGTGAGAAAGGTTATTGTGTGGATATTGTTGTCTTGGTTTACACCAAAGGCTGGACAGTTCAAGACATCACATTCACTGACTAGCCAAGTAAATCCGATAGTATTCCATTAGGGCAGGTCCAAAGCTAGAAGCTACCTCTCCTGATGCAATAGCTTTTCACATGTACTCTCTATTTGCATTTGCATTTCATTTGCATATTTATGGTAATTTCCATTCATGTAGGGGATTGTTGAAAATAGTAGTGTATAAATTGGTTTGACCAATTTTGACCAAATATTCGGGTGAGTCCCGATAACTGGTTATTACAGATTTATAGTCGAATGCATTATGCTCCGTAAGTAGATGCTCGTGGTACATTTGATTTTTCAAAACTATTCGAATGAGAATTTAGTATCAAAAGTTGACACCTTGAAAGTGGAAATTGAATGTTGTAGCAAGTTGGAAAGTGTATCCCACATCGAAAGATGACTTGATTTTGAACCAATTAATATACTTCTTGTTTGGATTTGGGTTTGGGCTCCAAGGAGCACCACAAGTCTTTAGAAGTGAGGAGGCTCAGATGCTATCGGGTTCGGTTCAAAGCCCACAAGCGTGCACTGCTGTCGGCCGGGCTCGGGCTCGGGCTCGGGATCGTGGCTCGTGGCTCATGGCTCGAGGTCGGGTCGGGGGTCGTGGAGTATATTCTTTTAGACAAAATAAATATAAAATAATTTATTTATTTTAATTCATCTTTACGAATTTCACATGTGTCACGTGTTTGTTTGTTGGATTAAGAACAAACATGATTGTTCAACTTTTCAATTAAGTCCTTTCAAGTGTTGTGTCTTTTTAGACACAACTTTTGGTATTCTAAAAATAGGCCCCTATAGTTCTACGTTTTTTTTCATTCCAGAATATACAGAATTTATTTTGCATTCCATAGCATTCGAGTCTTCAGTTTAGAGAATACAAAACAATTCAAGTTCACTGTCGTTTTGGTTTATAGTGCAACTACCGAAAGATTTTGATTGTTATATCTTGGGAGGCGTTTGCCATAATACCGTAAGCACCGAAGCGGGGCAAATACGTCTTAAGGAAAGAGAGCTGAACTCTTGTCTCGATCTGTGTATTTCAATTTCAATTTGTCATTTTCGTATTCTAAATTCAAGTAAGTGTTGTAATAGAATATAATAATTTAGTACGTAAATTTATGTAACAGATGGTTCATTAAGTGTTCTCTCATCCTCAAATGCGAACCAATTGGAGTTTGTGAACAGAAAACCACTGTAGACATGAGTAAAAATTAAAGGTATAAACACATTAACCAATGAGAATACAGAGAACCACTGTATACATGAGTAAAAAATAAAGGTATAAACACATTCACCAATGAGAATACGTAGCAAGTGCAAAGGCACATCAGGACATGCAAACACTTGAGATACCGACATGATTAGGGTCTCTTGGGAAAAAGTCACACAGACCATCAATTAGAGATACCAAGTTTTGCATTTTATTCATTTCAGCAGTGATTATGAGCCTGTGCTGACAATCAGCTTCAAAACTTCTAAGAAGAATGCAAAACTTGGTCTCTCTAATTGGTCCAACATTGAACCAAGTTGAGTTTCATTAGAATTAAGAAACATTTCAAATAAATCCACGTGTGACAACTTAAATGTGTTTCAATATAAGGGAAACAACATAAATATGACAATAAAAGTTCACTAATCTTCTGCTAAAATATTATAAGCAGAGCTTTGCAAGCAGATTCTGCACATTATTAAGGAAGACTTGAACAAAGTTCGAATGCAGATGAGCTATTTCCATTTTGACAAAGATATGACAGAAAATGAAACCAAACAACTCAATCCACCTACCTTTCCTGGTCATCTCCTGAAAGAAGGGAAGAAATGACAACTTCTGCGGATTAATTGTCAAAGTACACATCCTGCAAAAATCCAAAGCAGGAACTTTCGCATATCAAACACAAGTTAATTCACACAGCCAAGGCTTGGTAAATAAAAATAGTAGAGGCCAAATGGGAACGTGCATATGAATATGGTGCTGACAGTCGAGCAAATGTGAACCTAAGTGCATATGGTGCTGAAAGTTGGAGCAGACGTGAACTTAAAGTGCATATGGTGCTGAAAGAGCAGAACGGGGATGTGCATATGAATATGGTGCTGAAACTCGGCAAAAGTGAACTTAAGTTGACACTTTAATATTGAATAATTGTTGGAGTCTTGGAGAAAGAATTGCAGTTGACTCAGCGAACTTGCATACATTTGAAAGATCTAGTGCTAATTTCTTTACAGGACTTCTGAAACAAGGGTCTCTCCATTCATACTGCACTGGTCTACCAGCAATATTTGTTAGCTCTCATTTAAGGCTTTCATTAAGCAACTCAAAGCTTGCAACTTAAGTGCCAATTGTAATGTTTGCTCCTTTACTTGCTGAGGGTGTATTATGCCTCACGACAACTAAGGTGTTTGCAAATTTGTCTTGCCTTTTCTGGATAATTTAATACTTGTCAAGAAAGTTAGGTTTTGAATGCCTCTCATTGTGAGGGTTCCTTCATTTATATAGATGCAAGGTAAATAGCTTACCAAAATAAATGCTATCAATTACATGTTAATTACAATATAATATTCTATACATAGTTAGTCTAAATAGAGTAGATGCTAATTACAATATACTCTTCTATACATAGCTAGTCTAAATAGAGTAGAATATATGACGTCTCAATTATGCCATATATATAATATATGCTAACATCCCCCCTCAAATTGATGTTGGGGGATCAAGAAGCATCAATTTGTCAATCATGAACTGATGGTGATGATGAGAGAGAGCTTTGGTGAAGACATCAGCGGTTTGGTATTCAGTGGAAATGTGTGGAAGAGTAATTTCATGGCGAGCAAGGGATTCACGAATGGAATGACAATCCACTTCAATATATTTGGTGCGCTCATGAAAAACGGGATTAGCAGCAATCTGAATAGCACTGGTATTATCAGCATGAAGAGGAGTAGGAGTAAGCTGTGGAACACTAAGTTCACTTAGCAACCCGCGAAGCCATACAATTTCAGAACAAGCAGACGACATAGCCCGATATTCAAACTCGGTGGATGACTTGGAGACACGAGCCTGCTTCTTACTCTTCCAAGAAATAAGAGCATCACCAAGGAACATACACCAACCTGTAACAGAACAATGAGTATCCGCACATCCATCCCAGTCGGCATCACTAAAACCCTCAAACTTTAAAGAATTCCCTATAGGAAAAAACAAACTGCGACCAGATGTCCCTTTGAGGTATCGAAGAAGACGACGAATAGCTGCGAAATGTGTCTGACAAGGAGCATGCATAAACTGACTGACTTGTTGAACAACAAACGAGATATCAGGTCTAGTAATGGTCAAATAATTCAAACTGCCCACCAGTTGCCGATACATCGAGGGATCAGATAAGGAATCACCATCTACTTGATCCAGCTTCAAATTGACATCCATAGGTATAAGACACGAATTACTATCTTGAAGACCTACTAACAAAAGAAGTTATTGGGTATACTTATCTTTGATGTAAAGCGTGCCATTCGAGACAATGTTGGACCTCAAGTCCAAGAAAATCATCATAGTGGACCAAGATCTTTCATATGAAACCAAGATTTGAGACATTTTGCAGACTTCTCAATTAACCGGAGATCGATCCGGTAATCACAATATCATCGACATACACAAGAAGTAGAACGATCCCAATAGCGGTCTTACAAAAGAAGAGTGAGAAGTTATATCGACTACGAGTAAAAGAAAATCCAATAGAGTAGTATGAAACTTCTCAAACCATGCCTGCAGTGCCTTTTTCAAACCATACAAAGAACGTTTCAAACGACAAACCTCAACAGAAGAGGGAGAAAACATGCCAGGAGGAGGAGACATAAATATTTCTTCCTTCAGATCACCATGTAAAAATGTATTCTTCACATCCATATGATGAAGCAACCATTCTTTCGAAATAGCAATGGCCATAACAGTGTGAACAGTTTTTGGCTACAGGAGCGAATGTTTCTTCATAATCAAGCCCATACTCCTGCTGATTCCTGAGTGCTACTAGATGAGCTTTATGTCTTTCGATAGAGCCATCAGCACGTAGTTTGATGGTGTATATCCATTTGCACCCAATAAGCTTAGCTCCAACAGGGCAAGGGATGATGTCCCAAGTGTGATTGTCCTGAAGAGCCTGAAGTTCATCCTGCATAGCTTGGCGCCAATACTCTTGAGTAGAAGCCTGAGAATAAGACTTAGGGACAGAAGTTATATCAAGAGTAGCCTTAAGAGCAGAAGAAGAAAATACATACCAATTCGGAGGTCGGGAAACCCTAGTAGACCGGCGAGGCTCATGCAATACAGGATCAGATGGCGGTGCAGACGAAGGAAGAGGCAGTGGGCGACGTCGCTGGTACACAATATCTGGCTGAAAAGGAGTAGAGTACTAGATACATCATCAAAAGGAGGAAGGGAAATAGTGGAAGAAATAGGAATAGCACGAGACGGAAAGAAATATTAGTTTTCAAAAAAAAATTACATTTCGAGAAATACAAAGTTTGTTAGCATTTGCATCATAACATACAAACCCTTTATGAGAGTTACTATAGCCAAGAAAAGCACACTGAACAGCTCGAGCAGCAAGCTTGTGACGTTTAATGAGAGGTAAGTGAACAAAACAGACGCAACCAAAAATATGCAAAGAATTATAGTCAGGAGAAACACCAAACAAACGAGAATATGGAGAATCAAGATGCAAGGTAGGAGAAGGCAGACAATTAATCAAATATACGGCCGTAGATAATGCCTCTACCCAAAATCTCGGAGGGACACAAGCATCAAAGTACGAACAACATCTAAAAGGTGTCTATTCTTACGCTTCGTGACGCCATTTTGTTGAAGGTGTAAGGACACGAACGCCGAGAGAGAATACCTTTTGTTGTAGGAAAGATTGAAAATCATGAGACATATATTCTCCCCCAAAATCTGAACGTAAGGTCTTAATACTGGTAGAAAATTGTGTTTCTACATAGGCAACAAAAGTTTGAAAGTGCACGAGCTAGGTTAATCAATCGCACACTCGTCCCTACTTTGGATGTCTGTTTCTAAATCACCAAAAATTAATCCAAAAAAATATTCTCTGGAAAGCTAAGAGACTACCGACAGAACCTATGAAGAGGTTTCGGACAGTTCTAATGCTGATATAAAAAAAAAAAACTCTAATAATAAACCAGAAATTCAAAGCCAAGATAAAAATGTGAAAAAAATAAATTGGGCTCTGATACCATGTCAAGAAAGTTTGGTTTTGAATGCCTCTCATTGTGAGGGTTCCTATAAATGCAAGGTAAATAGCTTACCAAAATAAATGCCTATCAATTACATGCTAATTATAATATAATATTCTATACATAGCTAGTCTAAATAGAGTAGATGCTAATTACAATATACTCTTCTATACATAGTTAGTCTAAATAGAGTAGAATATATGACGTCTCAATTATACCATATATATAATATATGCTAACAATACTAGTTTCAGCTTTTGGGTTCTAATAACCTAGAAAGTTTTATGAGTTGCATCCAATTCTAGAAGTAGACAACTCTTCCACTTGTAGTAGTAGACAATGTTTAAAAAGGCTAAAACAAGGCATTTACCTCTATGAGGTGAGGCGTTTCAAGACAAACCAATAAAATAACTCTAAAGAACAAAAGGTACAAATATATGACCATGATAAACCATCAACCTTTATAAGAAATCTAAAATACAAGAAATTTACAAAATTGAAAGTCTAACTTGCAAACAATTATCAAATAGATCAATAAAGTATAAATAATAAAGGTTTTGTCTCCTTCTCCCTTTTCGGCCATGTAAAGGCAGAAAAAATAAAATAAAATAAAATAAATGGTAAACATTTAATGTTATAAGAAAACAGCTCAAAAAGCTCACTAACCTGAGGCGTAAGCCCTCCAAATGACATTTAAGACGTATGCTTTGATGCGTTTAATTAAAGCCTCACGTGAGGCGTAACTCAAGGCCGTGTAAGCCTCAAATGGTTTTTTAAAATAATGGTAGTAGATTACAATTTTGTTACGTTATTACAAATTTGATTAAATTTTTTATTTGCTATAACAAACCATCTTATGTTTGTTTAAGTTAAAGACTTTTTAAATTTTGATTATTTGATTTATTATGGTTTTTTAAAATGGATAATGGTTTATTATATGCATATTTTTATATGTTTATATTCTTTTGAATGATTTTATTGGTTTGTTTTGAGTTTTACGCCTCGAAGAGACAATGATCACCATCATTTTTTGACCTAATAACAAGACAACGGATGACAAAGTCATGACTAATGACCAAAGCTAAGGAGGGTACCTCATCATCCCGTTCAAGCGAGCCATGAGCCTGCACAAAGCAAACTGAGAAAGTAGTTAGTTAGTGCACAATGGGATAATACAATAACTAATATAATCCACTTAATACATTTTTCACTCCAATCAATCCCAGTTGCAAGTCTTCATTCTTCTTGTAACTTCAGAAGGTAATGATCATTGTTTCACAAACTCCCCTCGAAAATATAATACCACTCTATGTTTTAAGCAATTTCACACATGGAATTGCATTGCCACACAAATAGCTAATACCACATCCAGGGCTAAAATTAAAAATTACAAACGAAACACGACACCTTACAGCTCGCACCTAAATAATGGTGCCAAGCGCAACGAAGACATTAAACCGGGGCCACATATACCATGAATTCTACCATAACACTTTGGAGATTAATGTGACAAATTACTGCTTAAACCTCAACAAATGCGAAGAATCAGATGCCAATCAACTACTAACGCAGCTCCATACGATTGGCTTAGCTTAAAAAACTTGCTCATAAGTTTACTTTTTAGGGGGAAAAGGTACTTATAAGCACAACATTTTGAATTGTACTAGTTATAAAGCAATTACTTTTGTATTGTGGTCCACTTAAAACGGTAATTTAGTATTTACAAACTTTGAAAATAGAATTTAGTATAAGTTTCCTTAATGAAACATACAGTTAACTTGAGCATAAAAAATTATGCACTATCATTTCTGTGCTTCAAAGATAAAACCCTTAACAAAAGAACATTTTCTTTCTCCGTGCAACATTGACCTTTATGGGGTTTGTTAATCGGAAAACACCCTTGAACTTCATGGGGCTTGTCAAAAGCAAGGCAGCCTACATATATCATCCACCAGAAGTCATAATATACAGATACACAAACCAGTTACCTTGAACTTCCCTATTTCAAAATCTCAAAGCTTAAAAAATTACCACTGTACATCCATCCAATATAATTTTGGGTTATTAACATAACTACTTATCGTTATTTTGATAATTGCAAATTTACTGGTTTGAAAAAATAAATTAAAAAAATACTAAATAAGACATTAGAATAACATATTTACTAGATAACAAATGTAGCTATCATTAGTCGTCCATTCCATTTTAGTTTCGGCCGTTACTTTTTAAAAGGATGACTATCATCCCTTAATCATCTCCAAAATTTGAAATTCAAACATCATATTACCAGTCGTCTTCTACATTGGCAGTGTACACAATTGCGTATCTTTGTAGTCCCCATGTATTTCAGAAGATTTTGATGAAACTACATTCAAAAGATCATATTACTGTCATCTCATCCATTTATAGGTATGTATATTGATTTACAGCCTAATACCTGGTTTAATATATGAGATCGAGGTGAACAATGGTGATGTTAATTATCGTTGCTATTGTATAGCATGAAAATTTTCGTAAATCTGTTGTATTTTTATTGTTCACCATCGATGATATTTTTTTTATTTTGGTTACTGCTTATTGAACAATTATAAAATGTCATTAAGTTATTGATTATGGATTGTAGTTATTGAGTATCTGAATTTATTGATGAGAATTGGTAAATTAATATAGCAAAACAAAATATTGAATACTCCAAATGATACTTCACACTAACTGTAATAGTGATGATATATGATGCACCGATAGATATGCATGTCGACATGACACGTATTGAATACGTCGACACGCGATTTTTGAAAACGTACCGATGTCAACACGCGATTTTCGAAAAGGTACCAAAATGATGTGAAAGAAGTCGAGCTTATCCATAGTCACGGGAGTTGCAGTATATCTCGTCAAACTCAAGTTCTCCTAGCAAGTGAGAATGGAGATATTATTAAAAAATTGTTTATAGAAAACTAGTCATAGATTAGAATATAATTTATTTTGCAATTATTTAGTTGATTTTCCTTAAGTTTTCCACATGGTGTTAGGGATTTTTAGTACGAGTAGTTTTTATTGAAGAAAACTTTGATTATTGAACAAAGATGATTTCTCTCTAATTCTCTTTCCACTTTCTCGTCTCTCGCCTCTTCTCCTACAATTCTAGTTCTTGTGCGATTGCATCAAAACTATTACATTATGGGACAAAAAGAAAAGAGTGTTCAAATTGAATTTTAAAATTAAAGAAAAAAAAAACACCACTATCTATTATTTCACCAGTTAAAATTTGATGATCGCGTCAGTCGTTTAGCATAATACAATTCTTTATTAGCAGTAGATTCTTCTATCAAAATGTGGTGTGGCTAATAATTCTAAAAGAGAATCATGTAACAAAAAGCATAAACAAATGTAAAGCGTGTGGCCTATAACATATTGACAAAATTCTCGTGGCCATCAATATTCAGCATACCAATGAAGAAACACCCTTAACAAATTAGCCATCTAAATCCAGATGCCACAAATGCACTAAAAGAATTTGACATCTTGCCAACCAAAATTTTAGTTGATTCATGCTACTTTTGTTGACATTCCTCTTAATAAAGGAATTTAAATGTCAATTGAAGTCTAAAAATTATGTTCATCCACGAGAATCCGTTTAGTATATGATCAATGGTTAAAGATAATGATATGACAGCAACATTCTCCCCGCGCCAAAAGTTCCACCCCTTATCAGCGCTCAAGTGGCCCTGCCCCTCCATCCTGTTGACCAACCAACTTATTAGAATCAAATCTCAGCTGTCAATTGCTAACCGTAATGAAGTTTAATCGTGGCCAATCATCACATGATTCTGATTGTATAATTCGGGATTCCTACTAAAATAGAATCTCCAAAATCTCAAGTCTCTTTTAATTCTTTGCCATTTATACTTTGATAAATTATGTACTTCATATAAATTAAATCAAATTGATTATTTTATGATTAAAAAAATGATTATTGTACTACAAAATAAATTTATAAAGTTATACGTTCGATTTTATTTATAAGCATATATATATAATAGGATAATCGTCAAAATATCACGCACACATTTTCCCGCCATTTTTGTCTTTCCATATTTGGTTAGTTCCACCATAAATGTACTAGATTGATTGTTCGTTTATTTTTGATGCCCAATTAAAAGTTGTTATTCCTATAATTCAACGAGATTGATTTCGAAATTATTCAAATATATTAAATGCACTATACTTTTCACATTCTGAATGGAAAATAGAATGTCGATTTGTCGATTTTCTTGGGTTGATTTTACTAATTTAATCAAGATTCAAACAACATTAACAGTTTTTTATGCCCAATTAAAAGTTGTTATCATTTTAATTGAACCAAAGTGATTTCGAAATTAACAATTTTTATGCCCAATTAAAAGTTGTTATCATTTTAATTCAACCAAATTGATTTCGAAATTATACAAATGTATTAAATGCACCATGGAAAATGTATTTTCACATTCAGAATGGAAAATAAAATGTCTCGCTACACAGATTGTTTTTACACCTCCAGGCTTGACAAATTGCCTTTTGGCCATGCAATTCTATTTAATGAAATCCACTGCATGTGTGCCAACGTTTCGATTTCGAATCATTATAATAAAACTCATTTTACATTCTCTAACCAACCCTATTCATGTTTATGAAATATCATATTAACACTGCCAAATCCAAAATCTACTAGTTTATCATTTTGCTTTACCATTCGGCTATTTTTTGGCATATTATAGAATCCAAAAAGATTTCAGCCATTAATTAGGATAGTTCAAGAGTACACATAGTTGAATGGCTCCATTGTTTAATCTCATCAACGAGGTGAATCCAAGAAAAACACAGTGGGCATTGAAAGTGTGTATCGTCCGTCTGTACAAGGTCCTGGCTTACGGTACCGTGGATGTCTCCTTCAGTCTATGGGTTCGTTAGCCATGACAAAGAGGTTAGTTCATAATGGTTTTCCAAATTTTTGTTAGAATCGTTTCTATAAATTATATGCAGTTTTGATATATATATATATATATATATATATATATATATATATATATATATATTTATATATGAAACTACTTAAATGGAAGAATCTTTATCATCCAATTGTGTCTATGCTTTTTCTCTGTGAGTATTTATAGTTTATAGTTTATTTTCGGAAATTTTTTGGGGCCGATTTTACTTATTTTTTGCACCATATGTTAGTTATATTATTTAAAGTTGACTTGATAAATGCTGGGATTTTCAAGAAACCATCCGGATTTAATTATTATTATTATTTTGTTATTTGGGACATTCATCAAACCATTTGGATTTGATAAGATGTCAAGCATTTTCAATTTTTGTTATTTTTCCAATTTTTTGTTAGAATCGATTCTATAAATTATATGCAAAATTTTATTTTTATTTTTTTTATATCAAACCACTTAAATGGAGGAGTTTTTATCTTCCAATTGTGTCTATACTTCTTTTATGTGAGTATTTATAGCTTATTTCTCGATTTTTGGGTTGATTTTACTTATATTTTGCACCATATGTTATTTATATTATTTAAAGTTGACTTGAAAATTTTGTGATTTTCAAGAAACCATCCGGGTTTATTATTATTATTATTATTTTGTTATTGAGACGTTCATCAAACCATTTGGTTTTGATAAGATGCTAGGCTTTTCAAGAAACCATATGAGTTTAATTTATTATTATTATTTTGCTATTTGGGATTTGATAAGATTCTTGAAATTTATAACATTGTGATTAAAATCCAGTTAAAATTGTGCTAGCTTCAATTGTGGTTATTTGTGTGATTACGGACTTTGGGATGTTTATTAAAATGATATATGCAATAGTGCATTTGAAACACATACATTTTTATTTAGTTTACATTATTTTTTTTAAAAAAAGGTGATGGTGAAATTTTCATTCGTATGTAAAGGCTGATTTGTGTCAATTCTTGTAGTTAAGCACGACTAACCAGTTTTTAAGACTGTGATTAATTTATAAATTAGATTTTGATTGGCTTTTCATGAGCAAGAAATATTTGCAGTAAATTAATCAATTTTTTATGTTGATTTCTACCGGTTTGCATTATTTTTTTGTCTTGATTCCTACCTTGTCTTGTATTTACGTGTTGCTTCTAGAGTGAGTGTATTCACGTGTCCATAAAGCAATCGTTGATACATACCTTTAAGCCTTTGATTTGAGAGGGGCTCTTTATATGATAAGACATTTCATTGTCGGGGTGAATAACTTGAAGTACAAAACTACCTGCCATAAGTACAAGATCAACTTCATGACCAAGACTCACATCTATGAGATGGGCGATGATAGGTTCTCCAACCACATTTTTCAATTCAAAGCTTTCAATTACATTCTAGGGGAATCGGTTGCCGTGTACTTTATGGGGTGACTATGTTGATAAGGTTGGTGAGTATTTGGACAGTGGGCTTCTAGAGCCTTTTGTCGTTTTACTACAAGTGTGTCGGGTGAAGATGTTCAGAGGTTTATTACTTGTGTTATATCTAATGGTTCTTCCAATGTTTTTACATTTTTTTTAATATTATCGCTTTACTGTAGGCGAGGTCAGAATTTCTAACACCTATCATGTAACAAAAGTAATGGTAATTCCAAAAATGACCATGCCAAACCATTTATTAATCAAGAAGATATTTGACTTTTTTTTTCACCTAAATTTTGTTTTCTTTCAAACGTTTTCATTAATCGAGTGTGCCGCAATTAATGTCTCACATCTTATTTCATCTAAGTTTATTGGATGAAAGGGACGGTAACTCTCAAAAGATAAGTTAAATATATTCTTACTCTGTGTACACTGTCTCTAATGATCTAGCGAGTCAAACTACGCAGATAAGGACCATCGAACAACTGTTTGATGCTGGAGAGGTGTAAATTGAGTCTAGCATGCTTTTTCAAAGATTCTTCTATTTGATTTGTTGTTATCTAATATTAATCGACTAACATCAAAATAAAATTTACATAATTTAAAATCTAGGTTGAAAGTTTTTGGGTTCTTGCAACTATACTTTCTATTGAGAGTGAACGCAACTGGTGGTATTTGTCATGCAAAAGGTACCCAGAGAATGTGCAATGTGTTGGAAGATGTTTTTGCTATGAGAAATGTGATTGTCATGAGAGTTCCGGAAAATGAGTTATACTTTTTCTTAACTTACTTCACAAATTGTTCACTGATGAAATTAATTTTTTTTTTTATTTTGGTAGGTTTAAGATACAGGTGATAGTGATTGATGGTACATGAACTGCATTGCATGTTTTCTTATGTGGGACCTTGAATGCACCCAACTACTCGGAAAGATTTGTGCAGTTGTGATGGGTGGAATAGATTTGGTAAAAAATAATCGCTTTTCTATATAGAAGTTCTTTGTATTGTGTTTGTGCGTTAATCTGTGTGTGTGACCCTTCAATTATCAAAAAAGAAAGGACTCGACATACCCACGCAAGTAGAAAGTTTAGTTGACCGTAAGATTTTGTTCAAAGTACAAGTGAAAATGGAGAACCTCGACGGACACAATGATGTATTCACCATCATGAGGCTAAGCGATGACAACAACATTATCTCAAGCACGTTGATTCTAACGTTGATAATCAAGAATCGGACCTATTATGAAGATTGAGAAGAATGATGATGAAGGCGATAAGGTAGTTTTAATAGTTTTTAAAATATTAATTTTATTTTTCATTTATATTAACCTAATTACTCTTTAAAAATTAGGTGTCGTCATCTAATGACAAAGTAACAACTCCGTCAAAGCTTTGGATCAACAATGTTATCTCTCGACGATGGTCCCAAAGCAACGCAACTAAGAGATCATCATTGTGCGGTGATTTGTCAAGTAATGTTGCCCATAAGAAGTCAAGAGTATGATCAAAAAAGAGAATGATCAAGATCTTAAAAAACAACATAATTATTCTGGGTTAATTATATAATTTATGTTGGTTTGATTTTTATTTAGGGTTAAGTATTTGAAACATTTTATGGTTTTTGGTATTATTATGTTTATGTTGTTTGGATTGTTTTGGATTAAAAACTATCCCGAACTATTATCGTTTATGTATTTATTTTCGTATTTCAACATGTGTTTTATTGAATGTCAAATACTAATCATGTTCGTTAGTAAAGATTGTAATCATGTTTTACAATTGTTAGCTTCAAGTAAACAATTAAAAATCTATTGTCTTCCTCAATAGAAAAGACAACGTTTCTTGGACTTTTTTCGTCCAAGCCATACATCTTTCATCTGCGTGATATCTACCAGTATAAGTAATATATTAATAGTTATTTTTCCTCCAACATATCTGGGGTTTAGGGACTTAGGATTAACCTCAATGATTACCCCTCAATGTCGACATCAACATAGTGTATTAAATATTTTTACCAAAAAAATATTGTTTTCCAAAAGAAAGGCATGCCTAAAAGAATTGAACACGCCTACACGGATCAAATATATAATTCATCGCCGTGTTGTGACTTAAAAGAAAATATGGTGAACGCCAATTCTAGAAACTTGAAGTGAAGAACATTAATAAAACATATAGATTGTCAAATTGAATAGGGAAAATCAGTGAAAAAGTTACAAAAATCCATTAAAAGGCCCGGGTCCTTCTTGTGTAGCCATTGAAGTAGAGGATCCAGAACTTCTTACCATTCAACTTCTATGTATAAAACCATTTTTTTCTTGTTTTAATTATGAAGCTTGAACTTCATATTTAGTCAAACATATTTAAAATACCGGTGTTACTTTTTCTTAATTCCAAATCAAATGTCAAACTCATGGTATCAAACACAGGACAACACTGCTTTTGATGGCATGAAATTGGGTTTCAAAACTGCATTTACATGGATGAAACTGTTTTTTCTCTAATAGCAATTTTCCAAAAACCAATTGTGTATTAACCAACTTTCATAATAGTTATAAATAAGAATGAACATTCCCGACTTCATCCTTTCCCAAAATTGCAAAAAAAAAAAAAAGAAAAAAAAGAAGAAGAAGAAGAAATATTTGAACGAATATCACATTTATCAGCTAAATTGAAAACGTTTTTAACTACATTGCAAGTACATGCTCATGTCATTACATGCAAAAACACACAAAAACATGTATGAGAGAGAAATTTTGAGCGCTACCATGAACTCAAAATTTTATAACTTGCACATTTCAAAATTTTAAATAGTTTTAAGGAATTACCTGGGGATTTAGGAGCCCTGGATTAACTATTGTGAGAAATATGTGTAATTGCAAGTGTACAATATCGCAAACAAGTAATAAAGTAGACTTATTGAGTCCGGATTATCATTCCCACGAAGACTGTCTTATTTATATACTAGTTATATTAATCTTAATGTTAATTTATTTAAAACAATTTGAATTGAGTTGATTTGAATATTTAAACTAGAATTATGAATTTAAGGAAATAATATAATGACGTATGTGAAAGCAATTATCAAGAATTATTCAAGAATGATGGTTAAAGAATTTGGATTCACGAGTTCACCATAGTTATCATCTCTAATTTCTCCTCTCAAGATTTATTCATAATATTGTATTCGGTCGAATTCACGAATTTAACCTAATTTACCTCTCTCGAGTTCAAATTAATCATATCTAATTAAGTCAACTAATAAAGTCAGAATGGTCATTAATTAGATGCATTAAATCGCCTAAGAATTCAAGTCAAGACCGCGACAATAATAAAAGCGTATCTCTATCTTTTATCCAATTGTCGGATTTTATTACATGGTCTAGATTAATAATTTACTTCTCAACTCATTACAATCCACAAGATCAATGACAAATAATGACCAATTATTTCACGGATTAAGAGAAGAAGTAAAATCAAAACATAATTAATTTATAAGCAAAACTTGAGAGTCGAAAATAAAGAATTAAACTAGGTTGCATCGTTCATCCAAATTAAATATTTAGCTATTCATGATTCGGTAGAAAAACAATATGGAAAGTTTGGAATACATAACAATATCTTGAATAAAATAGGAGAAGACGTTTAATATCTTGCACCAAGAATTTTTTATCTTCACGATCTTAGTCATTCTTCTTGTTCTTCGCCGTTCTTTACTCTCTTTTCTCTTCCGTTCTCAAAGATTCAACCCTTTCTTTTGACCTGGGTTAGGTCTTTATATAGTGTTTTACAAATTTTGAAACTCATGTATGTGAAAAGATGAAAAATACCATGACTAGAGTTGAAAATAAGCAAAAAAAGCTCATACGCGATTTACGCACATTGTCAGAATGAAATCTCGCAGTTTGACCATGCAAACACTAAAAAATTTCCAAATTCAATTCCAATCACCAAATTGCACACTTAGCCCTCCAAGTTTTGATGTGTATTTTATTTGGTCCCCACTTCATAATTTGTCCGTTTTGTCCTCTTTATTCTCTTATTTACAGCCCAAGTCCTTAAACTTTGGATTTTGTCCTCTTTAGTCCTCTAATTTCTTTTTTTATTTTAATTTAGTCCTCTTTTATTTGCAACCCAAGTTCTTCAACTTTTGTATGTTTGCAAAGTTGATCCCCACAGCCAAGTCTCTGTACACCTTTAGTCCTTTTTCGCCTATTTTGCTTTATTTTTCTCCAATTCCATCCTATCTCAGATTTTGACCTAAAACAATTAAATCAATACACAATTAAGTAGAAAATCACTTAAGAGTACTTATAATCATCCACTTTTGATAGTCCATATAAGTGTTAAATCACACTTATCAAATACCCTCAAACTTGAACATTTTTTCGTCCTCAAACGTAACTATTACTTAAACAATCAAACAAATAATATTAAAATATACTATAATTGATAGCTTGCCGTATTTGCCTCATGTTTTTGAAACAACTCAGTTAATTCATAAAAAAAACTTCTAAATTATACTACCAAAATCAATTTTTACTTATCCGCTGCTCGATTGATATATGTGTGTGTGCATAGTCAATCCAATCGACTTAAGCTTTTAGGTTGGTAATATTCTATCCCCCCAATGGTCAAATATTTCATTTTTCTCTCGTAAGAATACACACTCATCATATTGATATTCATTCTCTCACCCTGGGTGTTAACTCTAAAGTTGTCCTCAAAACACTTATTCTTTTACATTTCAAAATTTGGTTAGGTCTAGCCAATACAGTTACTATCTAAATCGTGATTATTCTCCTTTTAGGGCACCGAGTTTTGAGAACCCCAACGGACTTTATCACTCATGTTAACTAGGCTACGAAGAAGAGATGTATTAGATAATGCAAGTGCAATACCTTTCATTTTTTTGTGTAAGATAAATAAGTAGGAATTATATTCCTAGCATCCGATCAATACCTAGATTCCACCTGGTAGCCAAATACACTCCTCACAAATACTACTCATGCACGGAATCAACATCTATCTAAATAGTTTGTGCAATGGTTCAATCACCCCAAACTATACTTTCAACTGGTTAGGTAATTGAGTTATCAATTGGTGGTTTGGTTTCACAATTTAAGTTCACTATTCTTTCATTGTATTCTATTTAATATACCAACCAAAAGTAGTTATATTCATGACTATTGTGCTAACACTTAATCATATCTCACATAGATAAGTATAGTCTATAAAAACAGTTTAAGTAGCAACACCGAGTCATAATTCATAAATTGATAACAGTTTCAAATAAATATCATCATAAGCCAGCAATGCTATCCAACATACAAGCACACATAATAAAAAGAAATTTTTTTTTTACTCACATAATATTATTAACATCACATACAAACATAATGAAAATAATAAAGTCATCACCCCCAAGCTTATAGTACACATTGTCCTCAATGTGAGCAAAAAAAAGCAAAATAAATAAAAAGAGAAAGAGTTAACCCGAATCAAAAGGTGTGGAGACAACGTTGGACTTTCAGCTGATCAGGACGCATTGGGATTGGAATGACGATGTGTAGCCTGAAATTAAAAAAAATATTAAATGTACTCATATACTAAAAATTGGGAAACGTGCTCTACTTCCTAATGCAGTCCTAAAATTCTACATGCAATGCAATAAATATATAAGGGATAGAAAAATGAGTTGCCTCCCATTAAGCGCTCGATTTATAGTCTAGAGCTCGACTTATTGTCTAGTTTTTTTACGGCACTTTAAATAGTGCTTTGAAGGACTTGCTTTACTTGTATCTATTGACTTTGCACCATTTTTCGTTTATCCTCGAAATATTTAACTTATGCTTTTCATATAAATATAATTGTAGTTTAGCACCTTGCTCAAACACTACTACGAAAACTTCAACTTTCTCATTGGCCTTGATCACAAAATCAATTTTAGAATAAATACGGGAGTCGGAGAATTGCTTGATAAGTGCAATATTATTGAATGTCAATTTTTTATTTTGCTCATTCAGGATCAACTTCTCTTTTTCCACATATTCTTCTTCTTTTGATTTAGCATCTTGCTTCCCAGCTTCTTCTTCTTCAATTGCCAACTGTTTATCCTTTTTCTCTAGCATTTTCACGTTAATTTGTGGCAGTTGTACCCCACTCCTAGTATGATTGCATTTACCTATTCTTTTGAATTTGTCACTGTATTGCTAAGCAAAGTACCCGGTTTCCTAATCGATAATTGCTGAGGCTAATCGGGTCAATCTGAAGTCTCTATTTTTCGATAGACGATGTTGATTTTGATGATTTGTGTCCAACCAGCTCCAATACTTTATCCGTTTTCGGATATTTTGCTAAAATATCTCTCCTGCACCTCAAAGACTTTGTTGATTCTCGGACCACCTAAAATTTGGGTGTTGCTTCCAACCCGGATTGTATGTTTGTGAATATGAATTATAGTGCACAAAATTGAACTGTTTTGGAGAAGCCAATAACATACAACTGATGTCGAGTGGTTAACCGTGACCTTTGTTTTGGCACATGATGGTCGCTTGGATGGCATTCATTCCTTGCGTCTATGTTCGATCAAGAGCTCCACTGTTTTGTCAATGCAAAGAAGTTGTGCTTTAGTAGCATCCGCCATTTGAAATAAATAAGCAAAGAAGAAAAAAGTGGACCCATTGAGTCTATATTATAAAATTTAAAAAAATAAAACTAACACTAATGATTAATCTAAACTAATATTAAATAAGAATAGTCTCCGGCAATGGCGCTAAAAACTTCTTGTGAGAAATATGTGTAATTGCAAGTGTACAATATCACAAACAAGTAATAAAGTGAACCTATTGAGTCTAGATTATCGTTCCCACGAAGACTATCTTATTTATATACTAGTTAAATTAATCTTAATGCTAATTTATTTAAAACAATTTGAATTGAGTTGATTTGAATATTTAAACTAGAATTATCAATTTAAGGAAATAATATAATAACGTATGTGAAAGCAATTATCAAGAATTATTCAAGAATGATGGTTGAAGAATTTGGATTCACAAGTTCACCATAGTTATTATCTCTAATTTATCCTCTCAAAATTTATTCCTAATGTTGTATTCGGTCGAATTCACATTTAATTTAACCTAATTTACCTCTCTTGAGTTCAAATTAGTTCTATCTAATTAAGTCAACTTATAAAGTCGAATGATCCTTAATTAGATGCATTAAATCGCCTAAAATTCAAGTCAAGACCATGACAATAATAAAAGCGATATCTCTATCTTTTTATCGAATTGTCGGATTTTATTACGTGGTCTAGATTAATAATTTGTTTCTCAACTCATTACAATCCACAAGATCAATGACAAATAAAGACCAATTATTTCAAGCATTAAGAGAAGAAAGTAAAATCAAAACATAATTAATTTATAAGCAAAACTTGAGAGTCGAAAATAAAGAATTAAACTAGGCTATATCGTTTATCCAAATTAATATTTAGCTACTCATAATTCGGTAGAAAAACAATATGGAAAGTTCAGAATACATAACCGGATCTTGAATAAAAGAGGAGAAGACGTTGAATATCTTGCACCAAGAATTTTTTATCTTCACGTTTCAATCTTCAAGATCTTAGTCGTTCTTTGTGTACTTCGCCGTTCTTTCCTCCCTTTTTTCTTCCGTTTTCAAAGATTCAACCCCTTCTTTTGACCTATGTTAGGTCTTTATATAGTGTTTTACTAATTTTGAAACCCACGTACATGAAAAGACGAAAAAGACCCTGACTAAAGTTGAAAATAAGCTAAAAAAAAAAAAGCCCAGACGTGTTTTCCACGGATTGCCACGGTCAACCGTAGTTTGACCACGGCAAAAAGTAAAAAATTTTCAAATTCAATTCCAATCACCAAATTGCACACTTAGTCCTCCAAGTTTTGATGTGTATTTTATTTGGTCCCCACTTCATCATTTATCCTTTTTGTCTCTTATTTTAGCCCAAGTCCTTAAACTTTGGATTTTGTCTACTTTAGTCTTCTAATTTCTTCTTTCATTTCAATTTAGTCATCTTTTATTTGCAACTCAAGTCCTTCAACTTTTGGATATATGCAATTTGATCTCCATATCCAAGTCTTCGTACGCCTTCAGTCCATTTTTGCCTATTTTGCTTTGTTTTTCTTCAATTCCATCCGATCTCGGGTTTTGACCTAAAATAATTAAATCAACACACAATTAAGTAGAAAATTACTTTAGAGTACTTATAAACTTTTGATGGTTCAGATACGTGTAAAATCACACTTATCACGAACCTTCAACGGTTAGGTTTTTGGTATTATTATATTTATGTTATTTGGATTGTTTTGGATTAAAAACTGTCCCGAGTCAATATCTACGAGCCCACATTTTATTTAGCCAATTTCATCAATAAGCCCAAGTCAATAATAAACATTAAAAATGGTCCATAAGAAATTAACAACAATTTCTACACCTTCTGGCTTCACAATTGCCTTTTGGACTTCTTAATTTTTTTTTTATGAAATCCACTACATCCAAAGCATTATGTATGAACTCATTTTACATTACCCCACATATCCTATTTATATATATGAAATCTCATAGTATTATGCAAAATAACCTACCAAAAAAAAGAATCCAAAATCGGTTAGTTCTTCGTTTTGCTTAATCATTCGGCTATTTTTTTTTTTGGCGATATTATTTAATCCAAAAAAGTTTCAGCCATTAAATAGGATAGTTCAAGATTACACATAGTTGAAGAATACACAAAATTGAAGAAGCTCACCAAATCTACGGTCATATCCGGCAAGCGGCCGAGAATCCAAGACGAGAACCAAGGTATTTCATATGAAAGAAAATTCTGTTTTATTTTTTTTCGAATTGAATATCCAGTTCTAAAACATTTGTATAATATCTTTGTTAAAATCGGTATATTTATGAATTTGGTTTGCAAAATGTGTAGCATAAAATGAAATGTCAATTTTCAAATTTAAAATGTGTATTATTTTGGTGGTTTGAGAAATGCGAATAATGCGATAGTTACTTACTTGGCAGCTGTTCGACAGGGATTAGATCTACCTTTGACCCAATCTGAATAAGCATGCTTCCGAGAGGTTGAGTACATATATCCTACGGGATTGAAACTCGTTATTACACTATTTGAGAGTTAAAATTTGCAAATGAAAATATTTGTGGGAAACAACGAAAATGTAGGAAAAAAATTGTGGATTCCAAAATCTTCATCGTTTGGGCTAGATTAGTTGCGATTAACTTTTTTTTAAAAAAAATTCAATGGTTAATCATTAAAAATTTTGGTTAAAAAATTTGAGGTTAGTTAGTAATAAAAAAAATGAGCATTTTCAGTAACCAAAAAAAAAATTGTAGATCCGGATTATTCATCAATTAAACAAAATAAAATTGGGATGACTTATCTCAGATATAGATTTTATAGTGTATGAACCTCGGTTGAAATAGCATTTTCCATAGATCCACCATAATTTCATATTCAACGCTCGACCCGACCATGGAATATGTCGAACAAAAGACTAGGCACACTGGTCGTTTTCCATTCAAACATCACTTTCTTCTTCTTCTTCTTCTTTTTTGTAACAAAGGGATTGGGTATACATAGTTATGTACAGCAAACACACCATAGCAGATCATAAACAAATGGAAAAAAGAAGATTTTTTGGTTTTGGGTTTTACCAACAAAGACAAAATACATTTACATCCATTTGTTGATTAAGAAGATTTAACACGAAAATACCAAGGTTGATCGAACAAATGGATCTAAGTTGATTGATTGGGATCGATTTACAAAATGTTTCAAAAAAAAAAAAAAAAAGAATCGGCGAGAGTGAGAGCACCATCTTGAGGGGGGAGTGTGAATGGTTGAGGTTGAAGTGAAAATGTAGGGTTTCATCTAATGTATTTTCCGTGATATATTTTGGGTTATTAACATATATACCCAACTTTTATCTTCAAATCTCAAATATACTGGCCCAATATGGAATTAACAAATTTATTGAATTTTTACAAAAATGTTACCACACAAATACTGTGCTTCACAATTGGCCCACAGTTAAATGATGTGATTAAGGCAGCCCATATTTTTCGCACAGATAAAGTTCACGATACCAGACGAAGATAAAGAGTATAATAAGTTAGCGATTATTATGGTGAATTCAAATTTCAAAATGAATATTGCTCAACCATGGGTTTATTAGTGTTGGTTGCAGCAAGAGAGATAATGATGAGGTGCGGCAAGAGAGATAACGATGAGGTGCGGCGGGAGAGAAAGAGATAGTAGGGCGCAAGTGGAATGTTGAAAGTGTTGGATGACAAAGCGCTTCACCTTGGGCACCAATAAACCCATCAAAGTGTTCGCCCAAGGAAGGCGCACAGGCTGGTGGGTCGCCGGTGGACGTGCGGTGGACGGAGGATGGCTCGGCGGTGCTAAGGGTTTCATCTATAGCAGCCGCGATTTGGGTTTGGTCTTGCGACGTGGGGTCACTTTTTGATGGCGTGAGGCCGGTAGGGATGATGCAAGGGGTGGCCGATGGTTTTCCACCCTCGGAGAACACCAAGTCCGGCGGTTTAGGTGGCGGTCCAGAGCAAGAATGAGCTGGAATCGGCCATGGGAAGGGTATTTTAGTCAATTGCAAAATTCACGTGTGTGGGTTATAAATTAAGTTATAAATTAAGTTAACATAGAATGTTAATAATTAGATAAGATGTTAACGATCAAATATAACATTATAATCATATAAATTCACGTAACAATGTAAAGAAATGATATACAATGAAAACCAATTAAAGACATAATTTACTAAAAATGAAATTAACATAGAATGTTAATAATTAGATAAGATGTTCACGATCAAATATAACATTATAACCATATAAATTCACGTTACAATGCATATGAATGATATATATTAACACGGAACTAAATGATGTAGTGCTAGCGAGATTTTGGGAGCAAATATGGAAAAGGGGTTTTTCCTACCGTGAATGTTCCATAAATGAGAAATGGAGGCTGACGTTGATTACGACATTAATGAGGGTAAATTGGTAATCTTTACTAATAATTGCTTAAATGTAGTGATTGATATGTTTAAATACCTAAAAAATTAGTTAATTATGTTAATAAATGATAATGACTACTCATTAATATAAAAATATTAATTTTTTAAATATTAATAGTATATACAATGTTTATATAGTAATATTGAAATAAATTTATATATTTAGTAAATTTGAAATTTTGTTAAAAAAGTAGGTGGAGAACGTAATTTTCACTATATTTTTGTTGTGTTGGGCCGATATCTTAAACGAATCGAGTATGATTTGGGCCATTATGTGGATTGGGCCAACAATAACATTTTATTATAATATGAGCCTATATAAGTCTAATTAACGAGATTGATTATAGATTTCATATTTCATTTGATGATTTCGCTGTTTAAAATTTTTTTGGCTAAGTTTGTATAACTATTTAAAACCATGCGTTCAAACGATTAGTTAAAACGATTGTTGACATATGCTTACCGCATTTTTTTTAAATTTACTTAATATTTGATGTGACATTGTCGAATATTAATCGGGTACTTTAACCGACACGATCATGATTTAGTTTTCCAATTTCATTTTATTATGTTCATCGCATTTACGATATATGTGTCAATTTGAACAAAAACATTAGAACGAAGAAAGCACATGGAAGTCGTGCTAGTGCGACAGCTATTGATAATTTATTTACACTTTGCTCAAGCCCGTTCTCAACAACACTACTAAGTGACATCACAAATGATATTTATTAATTTTTTATGTTTCGTTCAATTTTACTTTTTATTTTTATTTTTTTGAGTTCATATTGCATAAACTAATAGACAACGATCGTGTAGAAGCAACAACACTTGGTTCGAGCCAGTTAACGACAAGGAGAACTATTCAGAAAAAGATCGGATACAATGCTACATCGTACGAGCAATATCTAAAGAGTCAATTTAATTTGACAGCAGATATTGGTCCCTCGGCAAATTACACGGTATTAAATGAGGGGACGTTAGCGGTGTACATTGAGAAATTGAATATGGATGACAAAAATGACGAAGACAATGTTGATGATCAAAATACCGGGTTAAACAAACGTAAGGGTTTTTTTTTTAGTATCTTCAAATCAGCTCAATAATTTATTTCGAAAGTTGTAATGTATTCTAATCACAATTTTGTAATAGTTTATTATGTTCATTTTTCCTTTTTTTTTAGATAGACGACATTATCGTGCAATATCGAAATGAATGGTAAGTAATAAATATGTATTACTTACTTATCAAATTAATTCGTTGCATTATTTAACTATTTTTTCACAATTGCTAACTTTTAAAAGATTCTGCAATTTAACCAGAAGATCTAAAATATTTTGCTTGGAACCCAACTATGGGTATGTTGAGATTTGCGCATTATTTTTTCTATATAATTTGTTAAAAAATAATTGTGTATCGATTAGAGTCCTAATTTTTTTTTAAAAAAATTGCAAATGGAATATTGATTCTCTTTTTTCTCTTTAAATTGCAGAATGTAATTCGGTTGATTTTTTTTATAAATAAATTGTGTATTTGCAAACTGTATCTTTTTTTTTAATCATTTTTTGCACATTTGAAACTACATTATTTTTTAATTAAGATAATGTTTTCGTTAGTGCATAAAATATCAATTGTCATTCACCGATACGATGCACCTTATAAGTTACGTTATCAACTAAACTTATTTCAGATTATTGGGATCTTGGACTCCCTGACCGTAAATGTGAATTTTGCGGAGCCATCTTTTGGTACGAGGAAAGAATAGGACGCCATTTCAATTCGCCCAAACTAAAGTTTTCTTTGTGTTGTACGCATGGAAAAATTCAACTTCCGTCGATGCAGCGTCCTAAGATTTTTGCTGATTTGATATGCGGGACAAGCAGCAAAAGCAAACATTTTGTTGAGAACATCCGTTCGTACAACAATATGTTTTGTTTTACATCTATGGGAGGAAAGATTGACTCAGTTTGAATAAAGGAAAGTCACCTCTCGTGTTCAGATCGAACAGGCGTAATTACCATTTGATTGGGAGTTTGTTGCCACCAGGAGGATCCGTACCTAAATTTGCTCAATTATACATCTACAACACTGAAAATGAGGTGACGAGCAGGATACGATTTGTAAGGTAATTATAATTATCTGCAGTTTTTTTAGATTTTATGAAAACTATTCATGTCACTGTTGAATTGTATTGTTATAATCCCCTTTCTTTTTTATTTATTTATTTTTTTTAAACAAGATAGTGATATCAACACACTACATGCTGAAATTGTTTCTGATTTGAAAAAGATGCTAGATGAGAGCAATGTGTTTGTAAAGTCTTTCAGAATGGTTAGAGATTCATTGCACCAAGAAAATTACTCAAATGTGAAACTTGATTAATTGGTCGAAGGGGTCGAGATGCACGAGTGTATAATATGCCTTCAGTTTACTCAAGTCGTCCGACCGATTATTGGTGATATTGATACCACTCATGGTGATCGAGACATATTTGTCGAAACACAAATGGGAGAATTGAAAAGGATTAATGAATTGAATGCATCATATCTTGGTCTTGAAGACCGCTTTTATTTCCATATGGTGAGGATGGTTTATAGAGAAGATATTCCTTTGAATGAGTCAAAGCCATTTACATCTACTGGAAGAAAAAAAGTCAGTATGCGAGAATTCTTTGCATACAGAATACAAGAAAATGAGTGTAAATCGTCGACCATATTATTTTCTAGGAGACTATTCCAACAGTTTGTGGTTGATGCGTACACGATGGTCGAATCATCAAGGTTGGCCTATTTATGAACTCACTAGAAACAATTATGGTTTGAAATGTACAAAAGCCTAACTGAAGCACTATTAAGAGGAGAGACGGAACCCTCGACACAAGGACACCGTGTGCTCTTGCCATCATCTTTCATCGGTGGGGCGTGATATATGATTCAAAACTACCAAGACATGATGGCCATATGTAGATGGATTGGTTATCCTGATTTCTTTATTACGTTTACTTGCAATCCAAAATGGCCGGAGATAGTTCGTTATGTTGAGGCCAGAGGTTTGAAGCCTGATGATCGACCGACATAGTTTGTTGAGTTTTCAAAGTCAAACTAGACAATTTGATTAAAGATTTGAAGCAGAATAAAAATTTTGGCACTATAAGAGCAAGTAAATTCGAAAATACGAAGTATTCAAAACAATTGTATTGTTTACTTTTTTTTTTTTAAATCTATGTAACTAATTTTTATATTTTTTATACAGCCAGTACACCGTTGAATTTCGTAAACGCGGTCTTCCTCATGCACATATCCTCGCTATTTCGCGTCTAAGGAAGACAAGTATCCTCTGGGAAAGGATATTGACTATATCATTTCAGCAAAGATTTCAGATGAAAGTATTGATCCTAACTATTACACCGCAATTCGGGATTTCAAGGTGCGCGGTCCATGTGGGAATTTCAAGAGTAATTCACCATGCATGTCCGATGGTCAATGTACAAAACACTTTCCCAAAAAATTTGTTGAATGTACCAATATAGACGAAGATAGTTATCCAATATGCAGGCGTAGAGATAATGGAAAAGTAGTTTTAAAGAACGGTGTTGAACTTGATAGCAGATATGTTGTGTCGTACAATCGATATCTGCTGCTCAAATACGGTGCACATATGAATGTGGAGTGGTGCAACCAATCAAGATCCATCAAATATTTGTTTAAGTATGTCAACAAAGGACACGATCTTGTAACTGCATCTTTTTACCAAAGCACTGAAGATGATTATTCGGGTAAAAATGTTGACGAGGTAAACATGTACTACGATTGTAGGTACATATCCCCATGTGAAGCAGTTTGGAGAATATTTGGTTTTGAAATTCAATACAGGGATCCTCCAGTCGAACACTTGAGTTTTCACCTACCAAATGAGTAGAACGTCATATTCTCAAATTCTGATCCAATTGATGAGGTGATCAATAGACCAACTGTTAAACATAGCATGTTTTTAGCGTGGATGGAGGCGAACAAAAAATATCCCGAAGCTAGAGAACTAACTTATGCAGAATTTTCCACTAAGTTTGTTTGGAAGTAAAACGTAAGAGAGTGGCACCCGAGGAAGCGTGACTTCTCTATTGGGCGTGTTTTTTATGTTCCTCCAGGATCTCTAGAGAAATGTATTATCTGAGATGTCTTCTCAACATAGTTCGTGGACGTACAAGCTATGATGATTTTAAAAGTGTGAACGGTGTTTAACACACATCTTTCAGAGATGTTTGCTATGCGCTTAGATTGCTGGACGACGATAAAGAGTACATCGATGGAATTGCAGAAGCAAGCCACTGGGATCTGCACACTATTTGCGAAGTCTTTTTGCTACTTTATTGTTGTCTGATTCTTTGTCAAGACCTAAATTTATTTGAGACAAATGTTGGACTTATCTATCGGATGATATTCTATACAAACGGCGCAACATCCTATAGCATCAAGGTATCCTATTTATTAATTGATGTCTTTTTTTCCTTTACAAATTCATATTTCTTTTGATTGATATTTTTCTTAATAATTATTACAAATGTTATTTATTTTTTTTCGTATTGTACAGAGTTAGAGTTGAATGACGAAGAAATAAAAAATTACACTCTTGTGGAGATCGAAAAGATATTGCGGAGTATTGGTAAAAGCTTGCGTGACTTTCACACAATGCCATTTCTGGCTTCGGAGTATTTTATAAGTTTCCAGAATAGACTTATACAGGATGAGCAACGATACGATAGAAAATTATTGGCCGAAGAGCACAAGAAACTGGTGTCTAATCTTATGGATGAACAACAAAACGTTTATGATACGATAATGCATGCAGTTGAATTCGACGATGGTGGTATCTTCTTATTATATGGTTATGGAAGAACGGGCAAAACGTTTGTGTGGAAGACATTGCATGCATATTTGCGATCTAAAGGAGATATTGTTTTGAAGATTGCCTCAAGCGGTATAGCATCTCTATTATTGCCTGGCGGTAGAACTGCTCATTCAAGATTTGCGATACCGCTTAATCCAAATGAAGATTCTACGTGCAACATTAAGCAGGGTAGTCCACTCGCGAAATTAATGTTAGGAGCAAGCTTATAATCTAGGACGAAGCGCCCATGATGAACAAGTATTGCTTTGAAGCTTTGGACATGAGTATGAGAGATATTTTACGGTTCAACAATCCACAGAGATCAGAATTACCTTTTGGAGGAAAAATACTAGCTTTGGTGGTGACTTCTAAATGATTTTGCCGGTTATTACGAAAGAATGTAGATAGGACATGTTCATCGCATCTATCAACTCATTGTATTTATGGCGCAGCTTGTAAAGTTACGAGGTCGACTTGAATATGAGGCTTCAAAATCTTGCATCAGATGGTGAATACATAAAGTGAAAGGCATTTTTAGATTGGATTTCAATAGGTGATGGCACAATTGGTGGTCCAAATGATGGTCATGCGAATATTGATATCCCCGACGATCTTTTGCTTGATGTATCGGATAATCCAATGCATCAATTGTGGGTAGCACATACCCGACCTTTAGTTGCGACGTTGATGACGCATCTTATCTGCAAGGCAGGGCTATTCTTGCACCGACTCTTGATGTGGTCGAGTCAATTAATGAATACATGGTATCATTAAATACAACTGATGGGAAGACCTATTTAAGTTCTGATACCAACTGTAGATCAGATGCCAATGTTGATCTTTTACAGGATGTTCACACACCAGAATTTTTAAATGGGATCGGGTGTTTTGGTGTGCCTAATCATGAGCTAAAGTTGAAGGTTGGCACGCCTGTTATGTTACTTAGAAACATAGATCATTCAGTTGGATTATGCAATGGCACTAGATTGGTCATCACAAGAATTGGTAATCATATTATTGAAGCCAAAATTCTCTAAGGAAGCAATGCAGGTCACAAGTTCTTATACCGAGAATGACTTTAACCTCATTAGACCCTAGATTGCCATTCAAGTTTCAACGGAGGCAATTCCCTCTCATTGTGTCATACGCAATGACGATAAATAAGAGTCAAGGCCAATCACTATCTCACGTGAGTATATACTTGAAGAAACTAGTTTAGTCATAGACAATTGTATGTGGATGTGTCAAGAGTAACAAATCGTAGTGGATTGAAGATATTGATTTGCGATAAGGATGGAGGCCATACAAATTCAACAATGAACGTTGTGTTCAAATAAGATTTTCAAATTTTAGAATAGTATTGTCGTCGTTTTTTATTTACACGTATATTGTAATCAACAACATGCTTATTATGTGTGATTTAGTTACTAGAATTAATGTTTATACACAAATGTAACAAATATTATTCATCGGTTCAGACAATTAAATTAGAAACGGTCAACTCCGTGTATCGCATGGGTGATGCACTAATTTGAAAATAATTCAGTATTTTAAAATACAAAAATTAAAATTAGAATAATAATTATTAGATCCATTTAGATTCAGCGGTACTATCTAAGAGCCACCTGGAATCAGCAGTCAATTTGATTCTCACCATTCACACAATAAGTCAAAATTCAAATTTATTATTTTCAAATGCATTTTCACTAAATAAGCGTCCAAATCCCCCGCGTCAACTTTGTATATAACTAATATTGCTGCATTCGGTCTCAAGTAACCGGCTTCACAGCCGAAATTTGCTCCGGCGATATACTTTTTCCGGTCCTTTCCTCTCTTTCTCTCTCTGTACGTCTTCTATAATTCAGAAATGTAAGTTTTTATTTTGGATTTCGATTATAACCTTCTCGATTGATTGATTAATTGATTTTTCATTCTATTGCTGATTTTTAGCTCAGATTTGTTATGATACGGCATTTGTAATTAAGTAGAATTCAATTTTCGCCACTCTTCATTCACATTGTTCACGATATCTTTCCACATATCTTTACATTATATTCGTTTGCATTTTGCTCGGCGACGCTGTCGTTTGATGAATTTTCAGTCATAGGTTGGTTCCAATTTTATGATTGTGTTATGTGATTGATGAGATTCATTCAGTCTATATATATAATAAATAATATGTTTATCCTGTCGAGGTTCTGTTTATACACAGTCGATCAGATTTGATTCGATTGTTGTATTTTATTAAACAGAATTACAAAATTTTGATTACTTTTTGTATCAAGTTTTGATTCAGTTCAAATTCTATGATTTTGTTGCAGACTTGTATATATAGGCAAAATGGCTGTGGGAAGAACGATTTTCTCCCTGAAGAGTCGTTCAAGAGCTGGGGCAATTACGTAAATGCGTTGAAGGAGACCCCTGCCAGACTGGTGGATCGGCTTCTGACCCGGTCCAGTGTCGAGGCGGAGCTAGAAGTGAAGGCACGGAGCGAAAACGAGATGAAGAGGACGCTTTCATGGTGGGACTTGATCTGGTTTGGTATGGGTGCCGTCATTGGGGCTGGAATCTTTGTGCTTACCGGCCGTGAGGCACGTGATGCCGCTGGTCCTGCCGTGGTTATCTCTTATGCCGTCTCTGGGTTTTCGGCCTTGCTCTCAGTCTTCTGCTACACCGAGTTTGCTGTGGAGATCCCCGTGGCAGGTAACTATTGGCAACTATTAACACGTATTCTTGGACCTTCATATGTATTCAAAACATCCAAAGACAAAATATTGAATTTTGAAAAGATGACTTATGATTTACAATAATTCTTTCAGTTAATAATATAATTACCTTGCACTGTGTAAGTAAAGAGTTTTTGTGTTTATTTGTTAGATAAAAGACGACGCGTAGCAAGAATGCCATCATGTATATTGTGGTCGCATTCATTTTCACAAACAAAGTGAAAAACTCGAATAAAAAGCCCTTCATCTAGTTGATTTTAAATTTATTAGGAAGAAAATGTTGTTGTTGTTGATGGTCATTTGTACCTTTTAGTAATATTCTACGGCACTTTTGAGCATACAAGAAACCCCGTTAACTGCACTTTTGTAGTGTAATAACCAATTATGCTGTTATTAGACAATGATATAGAGAGTGTTGACCAAACTAACTTTTATTGTTTGATGTTGAGCCCAAGATTATTGGGCTTTTAGGTGCAATGCAGTTTCAGTTTGTATCTGAAATATTGTCTCGATCTCAATATTGCAGGAGGGTCCTTTGCCTACTTGAGGGTGGAGCTAGGTGACTTCATTGCCTTTATAGCTGCAGGAAACATCCTTCTTGAGTACATAATTGGCGGTGCTGCAGTGGCTCGTACGTGGACATCCTACTTTGCAACTCTCTGCAATCATACATCAGATGAATTTCGCATCACAGTTCATCATCTAGCGGAAGGCTACAACCAGCTTGACCCTATAGCCGTTGGTATATTAGCAATCATTTGTGCAGTTGCTGTTCTAAGTACAAAGGGCTCTTCTCGTATCAATTACATTGCCTCAGTAGTCCATATTTTTGTCATTCTCTTCATCATCGTTTGTGGGATAATTAAAGCAGACAGAATTACGCTCCTTTCGCGCCATTTGGTCCTCGCGGTATCTTCAAAGCTTCTGCAGTCTTGTTCTTTTCTTATGTTGGTTTTGATGCTGTTTCTACTATGGCTGAGGAAACCAAAAATCCTGCCAAAGACATTCCCATTGGCCTAGTGGGATCGATGGTGATCACCACAATTATATACTGCTTAATGGCGGTAACTCTATGCCTAATGCAACCGTACCAAACAATTGATCCTGATGCGCCATTTTCTAGGGCGTTTGAAATTGTAGGCTGGGGATGGGCTCAGTACATTGTGGCTGCAGGTGCATTGAAGGGAATGACATCTGTTTTACTCGTCAGTGCTGTAGGCCAAGCACGTTATTTGACACACATTGCGCGTACTCATATGATGCCTCCATGGTTCGCGAAAGTAGATACCAAAACAGGAACGCCAATCAATGCCACTATTGTTTTGCTTGCTGCTACTGCAGTCATTGCCTTCTTCACAGACCTCGGCATTTTATCCAACTTGCTCTCAATCTCAACACTTATCATTTTTATGCTAGTCGCTGTTGCTCTACTAGTTCGTCGGTACTATGTCAGTGGCGAGACAACAACAGAAAACAGGAACAAACTAGTTGTGTTCCTTATTCTCATTATTGGCTCATCAGTTGCTACTGCTGCTTACTGGGGGGCTAGCCAATGCAAAGTGGTTGGATTGCTTACTGCATAACTGCCCCCATGTGGTTGTTATCCACGTTCGGACTTTGGTTTTTTGTCCCGCATGCTCGTAAACCTAAGCTATGGGGCATTCCATTGGTTCCTTGGTTGCCATCAACATCCATTGCCATTAACATCTTCCTTCTTGGGTCCATAGACAAGGATTCATTCATAAGGTTTGGCATATGGAGTGGTTTCCTATTGCTGTACTATTTCTTCTTTGGACTGCATGCATCATATGACACTGCTAAAGAATTTGAAGGAAGGTAATGCATGATGGCAGATTGAGGAAGGTCGAAGAGGACAAGTTTCAGCAACAAATTTGGCTTAGATGGTGGAAATTCCCTATGGCCCCCCTAGTCTCTGAAACAGTTTCGTATTAGTGTGAATTTGAATTTGTTAATATATTATTTTCTTTGAGAATGTTTATCCTTTAACTGATGAACGAGATAATTAATATAGAACACATTGCAGAAACTAGTCGGTGATTTTTAAGTATCCATAGCATGAAGGAAAACAAATTTCCACCCTTATTGAACTTTTCTCGTGTCCAAAAACCAGTCGGTCCATATTGATGGGGGTGGCTTTTTTTTCGTCTTTATTTTCACCCACCAAACTACTTCCATTTCTAAAACAAGGTCTTGGTGACTTGAGTGGCACATAATGGTTGCTTATCCTTTTCTTAAATTTGTTTGATTTTATTTAAAATTTAGCTAAAGACTAAAGTCAAACTCAACAATTAATTTTAATTACACATTTTATGGAACTCACAACTTTGTATCAAAATGTACAAAAAAATTAAATTTTTAACAAAATCAAACGGGTACTTAGTGCATGTTTGGTGTAGATAAAAAGTAGTTTTTTAGAAGATTTTGATAAAAATTGATAAAATATGTTGTCGAAAAGTTAATAAAAATTCCATAAAATATTCAGTTAAACATAAGTTTGAAATTTTTATTTAGGATTTTGGCACAAATGATCCCTAACGTATGCCCTTAGTTCGTTTTTGGTCCCCTAACCTTTTATTTTTTGCTAGGAGGTCCCTACCCTATACCATTGGGTGCAATAGTGGTCCATATGGATGGATTCCGTCCAAATTTACCATTAGTTGGGTGCGTGGAGTAGACTCTCCTTTATTTTGTCTTTATCTTCAGGGACAAATTGGTCACTTTCATTTACTTCTCATTTTGTTGGTTTCAGCAAATAATTTCTATATATACATATGCTCTCTCTCATTTGAAGGTATTTGATGGAATTAGAAAAAGTAAATGGAATTCAATCTTTGTTGAATGTGAGCTACCATTGGAGATGAAGATTTTCTGGACATATATGAACCTTGGAAGAAGTTTTCTTGTTTTCTAGAGAAGATGGGTGAGCCACTATTTTTATTTCTCTTTCTTTGGTAATGGGTTTTTGGGTTTTATGTGCGGAGTTGGAAGATTTAGTTTTTGGATTTTTGGGTTTTTTGAAGATTTGGTTTTTAAGTTTTATGTGCGAAGTTGGAAATTTTGATTTTTGGGTTTTTTGGGTTCTTTGGTAACATGTTATAATGTGTATTGTAGTTGTTGGATGAATGAATGAAAATTGTTGGAGATGAAAGTTGTTAGAGATGGTGTATAAATAGTCTCTAACCTTTTCAGTAAAGGTGTGTGTGAATGATCTCTAACGTTTCAGACGCATATGTGGTTCCTAACGTTTTCAGTAAATGTATGCAAGTGGTTCCTAACATTTTTAGCAAAGGTGCACAACTGGTCCTTAACGTATATAAAATGGTACAATGTTAATCTTTAACCTATTGAAAAAATTGCACGAACATTCTCCTCAAACAACATTTGCAGAGAAAATTTCAATTAACTGGTACTTTTTACACATTTGTAAAACAAGAGAAATTTTCTTTAAAAAAAAAAAAAAACATAGGAACCACATTTGAGACCTACAAACTATGAGTGTCATTTACACATTTGCAAAACCAGAAACATTCTATAGGTACATCAGTTCTAAAAAACAGTTCATCCAACGCAATCTGCTTTTCTTCCCCTTGGGTTCAATTTACGTTTTTTGCAATGATTGAATAAGGATTTTCTTGTGTTTTAGTGTGGCAAGAGTTTTTTTTCCTTCAAAATTCTCAAACCGTTGTTGGATAATATGGAGAGTAAAAGGAAAAAAAAATGATTTGACCAATTTGCCCGTAAAGACAAAATAAATGAGAGTCTACTCCACGCACCCAACTAATGGTAAAATTGGATGGAATCTGTCCATATTGACCACTTTTGCACCCACTAGTATAGGTTAGGGATCTCCTAGCCAAAAATAAAAGGTTAGGGACCAAAAACATACTAAAGACATACGTTAGGGATCATTTGTGCCAAAATCACTTTTTATTTTTATTTTTAAAAGAATAGATACCAAAGATGGTCTTAATTGTTGTAAAATATGGAAAACAATATTGATGACCATATTTAGAGATTTCTTACATAGTTTACATATATTTGAAATCCTATGTATATGGGTCCTTTATTATAATGAAATACAAAAGTTTCTCTCTTTTCTCGTCTATTATTTTCTCTAGTTTATAACACGTTATCAGCATGATAGAGCTCTTCCAAAATAGAGAGAATTTGAGAGCAATAGTTTAGAAAGATTCGTAGAATCTGGACAGCCTGCGCAGCTGTGATCAAATATTGATATCTCAACATTCCGTGGTCCGATCATTGTGAAATTTGGACAGTAACTTCAAAACTCATTGTTCTTGAAATCCAACGGCTATAATTAAGATCCAACGATTCATTAGTGAGAAATTACTATGTGAATAATAGTAAATTTTGTATTGGTACTACTTTCAACAAATAACTATTTTCCTATTCCAAGTGAGTTTATTCTTACAAATCTTTTAATTATATTTTGTAAGATTGGATTTACATGATTTATGATTTTTTTTATCGGTTAAATCTTTTGTTTTAACAAATTAAATACTTTTAAATAAGTATAAATGTGTTGATGTTCTTGAAGAAACATAACACAATTAAATAAATATTCAAGAAGAATATTTTTTTGATTAATCCTGAAGAAATCAAAATTTTATATAAATCAATATTCTAGAAGAATATTATGTTAGTCTTGAAGATTAATTTTATACAACTCTAAGTTTGATAAATATGTTAAGGCTCCCGAAGAGCACAATATTATATTAATATTCTAGAAGAATGTTACTTGTCCCTAAATAGCGTGATACTATTAATTTAATATTTCAAAAGAATATTGAGTTAGTGCTCCCGAAAAAGCATAATTTTCTTATATCGATATTATAGAAGAAAATTATATCCTTGAAGAATTGTCTATTACTAAGAATCAATATTCTAGAAGAATATTGTACAATATTTTGAAAGAAATACAACTTTACAAATATAAATATTCTATTATAATATTATTTGCTCTCGAATAGCATAATTGTATAAAATCTAAACATCTATTATGTTTTTGAATAATAATTTGTTGTTGCTCCTAAAGTAGCACAACATTATATTAATATTCCAGTAGAATAGTACTTTTTCTCGAAGAGCGTAATTGTGTAAGATTTAATATTAAGTTATTGCTTTCGATGAACGTTTTAATATTTTATAGGAATATTATTTTATTGTTCCGTAGAAACATAAAATTTATACATGTTAATATTTTAGAAAAATATTAAGTTCATCCTGAAGAAAAACAATTATTTGTATATTAATATTTATATAAATATTTTATTAATACTCTTGAAAAAATATAACTTCATGAATGTCAATATTTTAAAATAAAATGCTATTGTTGTTTCTGAAAAACAGAATATATAGAAATATTTTAAAAGAATATTGTGTTGTTGCTCCTGAAGAAACACAACTTAATTAAACGAATATTATATGATTGTTCTTGAAGAATTATAATTTGTACATATCAATATTCTAGAAAAAATATTGTGTTGTTGCTCTTGAAGAAGCACAACTTTACAATTTCAGAATATTAATGTTGTGTAATATTAGAGTATTGATACTCTTAAAGATATATAATAAACCTGTGAGACAATTATTTATTCTTCATTTCTCTATTATTGTGAGACAAATAACATAAACTTGCTAAATTATATTGAACTAGAAGTTCAATACATCAAAATTTTATTAATTGGCATTACCGGTTAGACCATCCCGGATCAATATGATGTGAATTTATAATGAGAATATCTATTGAAAACTATAAAAAAAATCAATATAATGAATTTTCATGTGATGTTTTTTCTCATGATATATAAATCAGTAGACATTCACTAGCTAAAATCGGGACTGAATTCTACATTTCTAAAAATTATTTATGATGATTTATGAGGCCCCATCACCTTTCATGTTGACCATCTATATATTATTTGTATTTAGTAGATACATCTACTAGATAATTGTATGATGTTATTATTCGCAACTTGAAGTTTGCGAAATTACTTGCTCAAATTTTAAATTATGAGCATAATTTTTCGATTATATAACTAAGACGGTAGTGTGTCTTGTCAATGCTAATGAGTCTAAATCTCAAACTTTTAATAAATGTTAGTTGAGATGATGTTAAATGGTTTAGTAATATTGTTTGTTAATGCCTCCAATTAAATTCTAAACAATTACTATTGAGAACAAAGTGCTTTCCATTTTTATCTAGGGAATGCTATTTTATATGCAGATACACTTATACGCATTATGCCAATATCAAAGTTATCCCCGCTATAGTTGGATTATGGTCAGAGCCTACTATTACCCATCTAATGATTTTTTATAGTGTAATTTATGTACAATCGGTCTACCATAGTGCACTGAGATGGGCATTAAAAAATATTGAGAATACATGTTTAGTTTGGAACATTATAAAATATCGTAAGTCCTAATGGGTGATATTTTATAAAACGGTTTTTCGAATGTCATTTTGAAAAGATAGTTTTCTCAACATTAGGGAGAGAAATTAAGTAGCTGGAAAGAATACATGAAAATGCAGCATATTATGTTTTCTAGATCCTTGCACAAGACAATATGAACCAGAAGTTCGAAAAATAATTCATTTGTAAGTTATACAATTGACAAATGTATTTACTGACCAAAGAGATTAAATCAAATCTCATATACCAACTCTAAATACTCCAATTTATATTAACGTCCTTGGAGGACAATCCATTAACATTATATCTGGTAAATTAATGACACGCTTGAAGCGTGGTGATATTTGATTCCGAAAAATTCTCAAATTAAAAATGGAGCTAATTATAAAGATGGTCATATTGAGGAGGTGTATACTCTTGGAGAGTATATAGACATAACTAATTATAAAACCCCAGAAAAGGTTCAACTAGCTACAATAATAAAACGAAAAGATCTAGTTAAGTTATATTGTTATGAGAAAGAAATAGATTCAAAATGAAATGTTGTTGACATTACTTTTGTACATTATGAAGCGCTTCATATTATGAAAGGTGGTGAGGATATTGAAAGAAATCTGTCAAAGAATTAATTGGCCAAATAAAAGGATTGCAATCCAAGTAAATTTTACTAACTAGAGAAACCTGAAATTTCTGCACCTATAGTCCGAGCACCTAAAGGTGTATACTTATGCGAAAATGAAGTCGTAGCATATAATGCACGACTTTTAACATTATAAACTTCGCAAAGGCTTATGTAAAACAATCATAAGTCGATATCTTGTTAGTCTGTCAATGCATGACATATATGCATATAATGAATATTGTTATAACCAACTCATTTAGCATGACTAATAAAACTATGTATATAAATCTCTGGAGGATTTAATATGCCTGAAGCATATAGTTCAAATTTTCTAGAACTCAATCGATTAAAGTATAGATTTGAAATGATATTATAATGAAGGGGAGTAAATACGCGTTGTACTCTTTTCCTTGACCAATGTTTTCTCCCATTGGGTTTTCTTGGCAAGGTTTTTAATGAGGCAACGTTCATGGCATATTAAAATAATTATGTACTCTTTTTCTTTCACTAAATTTTTTTCCCACGAGGTTTTTTTCTAGTAAGGTTTTAACGAGGCATAATCTTTCTGTAAATGACATCCAATTGGAAGTGGTATAAATATTATAGTTATGGATGCCCATAACATACAAAACATTTACCATCATCATAACCCTATGGCTATACTCCCGTGTGTTATAAATTGTATATGAGACCCCTGAAGGGAACAACAACAAGATCTGTTTTTAATATAATTACATCAGACTATTATACTGACTACAGTCAACCAGAGATAGTGTATGAAGATGATACTGCTTGGAGGTTATAACATGGTGCACATTTTACTAGAATTGTTTTATACAAGTTTTAAAAGGATGGTGGTATTGAAGACATTGACGCACAAGATATGGATAACTCGATACAAACTTTTTCATTGATTGAAATCAGGAGGAGTAGCTGTACTCTTTTTCCTTCTCTCAGGTTTTGTCCCACTGGATTTTCCTGGAAAGGTTTTAATGAGGCATCATTTTCTTAATACTCTAAAACTTTTACAATTAACTGTACTCTTTTTTTTCGTTTGATATTTTGCCCCACTAGATTTTTATCAAACAAAGTTTTTAGCGAGGCGATTATTGTACTAATGGTCATCAAATGGGAGAGTCTTTGTAAAATATGGAAAACAATATTGATAACCATATTTAGAGATTTCTTACCTAGTTTACATGTATTTGAAAACCTATATATATGAGTCCTTTATTATAATGAAATACAAAAATTTCTCTCTATTCTCGTCTATTATTTTCTCTAGTTTATAACATTAATCTCATTATTAATAATTTGGGTGGTAAATCGACAAGGGCCTACTCGTACGGTTAATTGTCTGCACCGTGGGTGCTTAGAATAAGAAACTTCTATTCACATAAAAGATACATTTTCAGACCCCCCAAATTCAAAATTAATTAATACTAACTTTTATATTTCGTTTAATTGTCAATTTTCCCCAACTCAACATAATAAAGACTAAAATATTGCAATTGATGACTTTGCAGTCAATTTAAAAGATCTCTACTCTTATATAAATTTTGAATCTTTCAATTTAAGTTGCATACTCTTAACATTTGGTTAAATAGACACTTGAATCATCTTTGGATGATTTCCTTCCAAAATTTCGCTAGAACCCTTGACCTAATTTTGACAATTTTTAATAAGAGTAAAATGACATTTTCTATGTGTTTTGTTCACTTATTCGGACTTTAAAACTAACCTTTTGTTCTATTAATTTGATAATTTTCTATTTAATTTAGTTTACTTTCTTTTGTTTTCGAGATTGAACATGTTTATAAGTAATTGGAGAGGAAATGATGAAATAGCAACAATTTAGCGAATGTCTAGAAAGTATGGGGACTCGATTTTATTCAATTGGAACTTGAAGGACCACATTGAAGGTTATTGAAATATTTGAGGACTAAAGAGGTCAAAATTCAAAATTGGAGGACTGAAATGTGCGAACATAAACTTTAAGATGGGCGATCGCCCAAGCTTAAAGCTAGTCGACCGCCTAGCCTTGATAATTTCTAATGAATTTTTTTTTTTTTTGCTTGGTAGATCGCTTGGGGTTTACACTAGATAATCGCCCATTGCAATTTTTTTTTGCAGTGAGTTGCCTTTTTCGAGTTTTACTCAACTTAGGAAATTTTTGGGCCATGCTTTTTACAACTTTTGGGATCTTTTGGGACACTTAGAGATGGCTATAAATAGGAGAGATCAATTCTACATAAGGGTTAAAAATTAAGGATTGGAAGAAAAGAAACAAGAAGCGAAGGATTAAAAACTCATTCGGGCAAGATCCAACGAAGAACAAAGATCAATTATTAGAATTTTCTCTTATCCGGGTGATAGATTTTATCTTTTCCTTTGGTTTTCTTCCTCTTAGTATGCTAGAGTAGATTTATTTTGTGCTAGAATTGCGATGAAACTTATATCATGAACCTTTAATTTTTTGAACCTAGTTTTTTATATACAAACACGTTTTTAATATTGAACAATTGGTATGAGTTTATTTTCTCTACAATTATATGCTCAATGGTTGTATGAGTTGTGTGACTTGTTTTATATTTGAGATTAAAAATAAGTTAGACATACTATCAATTGTCGCCGAGTCCGATAGAAAATAGAAATATATCGCTATGCTTTACGTGATCTTTAAGTATTCACAAATATTTTAATGCATTCTTGTATGTTCCCATCCGTCATAGGGATATAGTCAGGTCACATATATGGATAAGTTTAATTCTACTCAAGAGAGATTGTTAAACAAATTAAGAATATTGATTTTCAAAATTAATTCGTGTTGTCAAATTCAACGGTTCGAGTTAAAGATAATTAGTATAAATAGATTCAGGATGTTATTGCGCTTTTCTTTATTAAATTTATATCACATTCGCATTCATCTGAACTTTGCATAAATTTAGTTACCTTAGGTCTTGCATTGATTAGCTAGTAAGTAATGTGATAATTGCATTTTAAACAATAATCCATTAAATTCTATAGTTTCGGCATGGCTAAGTTAATTTAAAATTAGACTAACACAATCTATGTTAGTACGATCATTGAGACTCTAAAATCTACTTTATTGCTTGTGCAATCTATACACTTGCAGAATAATATTGCCAACAAGTTTTTGGAACCGTTGTTGGAGATTTTGTTTTAGTTCTTTTTCATTATATTAGCACTAATTCGAACTTTCTTTATTTGTTTATTTATTTAATTTTTCAGCTTATTTTAGTGTTTAAATTGTTTCTTTTCGAGGCCTTTGCATGCTAAGCGTGAGACACGAGTCTCTAATAACAGCTGATCCAGAAATCAAACGTACTTTCCATCGTAGGCAAAGAGAAGCAAGAAAAATACACCAAAAAGACAAAAAAAAAAACAGCAAGACACCATGGATAACAATGAGATTGCTCCGGCAGGACAAAAAAATCAGTAGATAACGATTGATGAAGAAAATATGTTAGTGGGAGATTTTATGAATCTGTAGATCATTCAGAGCCAATCTAGCATTGTCTACCCACCGTTGAGTAGCCTAACTTCCAATTAAAGATCAATGTTATTCATCTTTTCAGAATGGGCATCAGTACTATGGTAGGGACGCCAAGAATCTACATACACATGTTTCTCGATTCTTAGAAATGTGCCAACATTTCAAATATCAAGGGATCTCGACGACACCATCCGCCCACGTTTGTTCCCACATGCTCTCCGTAACAAAGCTCTTGAGTGGTTTGACTTCTGACCCATTGCCGCCAAGATCACCACTTGGAATAACTTTGCCCAAAAATTCTGCACAAAATTCTTTCCACAAGTCAAGATTACAAAGTTGAAGCATGAAATATCTATATTTCAGTAGTCAGAATGTGAATCTTTTGATGAGGCATGGACCAAATTCAAAAATATGCTAAAGAGGTGCCATCATCATGGCATTATTAAGGAGCATCAAGTTCATTATTTTTATGCAGGTCTACTTCCCTCTTTTAAAAGTATGGTAGATTCTTCATCTAACGGTTCATTATCCATCAAACCTATTGCTGAAGGCTTGGAGTTCTTTAAGAGAATGGCTACCACCACCGCCATATGGGCATCAGACCAAGTTGTACATAAGAGAACTGCAGGAGTGCATAAAGTAGACACTTTCTTGCATTATCTACAAAAATATACTCATTGGCACACAAAGTGGAGAGCGTGTCGCATTAGGTTAATGTAATGCAAACGAAGAATTCAACTTGTGAAGAGTGTGGAGCTAATCACGGTACATTAGAATATCCTATTCTATCACAAAGAACTCGAGCAAGTTGATTATATTCAAGGTGGTCAATACCGCAAAATAATGCATTTTCTAACACATTTAATCCAAGTTGGCGTAATCGTCCAAATTTCTATTGAAGGATAGTTAGAATAACAATGAGACCACTGTGGTTCTCGGTTTTAGCGACCAAAAAAGTCTCTCACTGGAAGATATGTTTGGTAAGTTCATTGAGAAAACTGAGCAGTACATGGAAGCAAATAATCAGTTCATAAGGAGGACAGAGACCACTCTTCAAAATCAAAGCGCTTCAATAAAGAATTTAGAGGCGCAGAGATAAGTCGGATGGCGGTT
The DNA here is from genome assembly GCA_023638005.1 of Forsythia suspensa. Lineage (NCBI taxonomy): Eukaryota > Viridiplantae > Streptophyta > Magnoliopsida > Lamiales > Oleaceae > Forsythia > Forsythia suspensa. Next base: position 139,707 of record JALRMA010000390.1, read on the forward strand.
GCTATGTCAGAGGATCGCAAGGTACCTTGCCAAGCAACACCGAGGTCAACCCATGGGAGCAAGTACATGCAACAACAACTAGAAGTGGGGTGCATTTGCTGAAATACTTGCAAAAGGTCAATCAAGAAAAAGCAGGGTTTTGAATAGCGGAGACGAAGAAATAACTCCAAATGTACAGATTAATCATGAACAAGTGGCGGCACCATGAAAAACAAAAGCTCGAGCCAATAAAAAATATGTACCTCTCATCCATTTTCCACATAGGTTAAATTCACGTAAGAAGAAAGCAGGATCATCGGTGTATACAATTTTTTGATCATCTAAGTATGCTGCATTTTAACATACCATTTGTAGTTGCCCTGACTCAAATCTGTAACTACACCAAGTATATGAGACAACTGCTTGCAAATAAGAAAAAATTGGCGTATACATACGATAAAACTTACAAGGAAAGTAAGCACTATAGTAGAGATGCAACTACGGACGGACAAAAAAAATTATCAAAGTAGCTTAACAATTTCAATTACCATCGATTCTTGTGATCGATCGAGGGGCATTGTGTGATCTTGGTGTAAGTATCAATTTAATGCATCTTTCTATTTTTAGGCGATTAGGACTTGGTAGAGTTAAACACCGCAAAGTTCACTCTTGGTTGGCGGCCGATCTATTAAAAAGTCTTTTGGAATGGTAGAAGATGTGGTGATGAGTGTGAGAAGTTTTTATTTCCCATTGACTACATTGTTCTTGATATGCACGAGGATGCGAGAGATCACTATTATCTTGAGCGGTCGTTCTTAGCTACTTTGGACTTAGCTACTTTGGATGCTCTCATTAATTTTTCACGAGGTATATTGACATTGGGAGTTCGGGATGAAATGGAGGCATTTCATATGTTGGGTAGAGATGAAGCACCACCACATCTCCCTTATTGGACAGGATATCAAGTTGTAACCTTGAAGAAATTCAAGAAAAACTTCTTTAAAAGATTTTAGGAGATGAAGCCAACAATACAAATAAAAGACAATGGTAAACAGATTGTTCAGATGCAAGAAGCTGACATGGATGAACATGTAGTTGAAGTTGAAAAAGACATCCCTGATGCATAGATTGCAGTTGTTAAATAGAAAATGAAGGACAAGCCACAGAACATGGAGAATAAAATCAAGATATAATTGGAGAGTAACACCTTCGATAATCTCAATATCCATTCTTCTTCCACTTGAGCAATCGGACAATAAGTCAAGCTATTGACTATAAATATGCATTTAATGGAAAGCAACCAATTCTCATATCCTTTTCAATTAAGTTATATTAAACACTGCATTACACGTAGTTTTAGAATTTGCATTCGTAAGTTAGACACGTTTTTCCATAAATTATTGATTACACTCGTAAGTCATCATCATGTCAACCGCGGGATACACCACTTTGCGAGTTGCGTGGATGATATCTATGACATCGTCTCTCGACCTTCAGCCCCAGTCGTACCACACCACACATCCACTTCAGTCAGACCGTCTAACCAGCCAGATCTATCATCTTCATAGCTACCTCCGAGGAGTACCTGATATCTTTCCTCCTTTATTTGCTTATATTTGCTTACATTTGCTTATTTTTACTATTACATTGGGGACAATATAATATTTTAGTTTGGGGTGAGATAAGTATCAGGATATTTATTTGATTATTTTTTATTTGCTTAATATCCGGGTATGTATAACTATCATAGTAGTGTTAAAAAATTTAACTTTTTGAGAAACTCAAAAATATTGTCTAATTATTGTTGAAAGGCTTGTCACCAATGATGGTAATATTTGTTTGAATTTGAATACATTTTAGTTAGAATATTGGACAATACCTTAACTTGTGTTTCTACTTGAATACTTATCCATGTTGGATTAGATTAAGCGAGCACGTAGCTACGATTGACATATCATTTATATGGGACCATGACTTGAGTGTATGGGGTTATATGTTGATATTGTTGACCTATGATTATTGTGAAAAATTACATTTGAAATCCTTAAACTAGTAACCAAACCGCTTAAGAAACGGTTTGGGGTGTTAAAGATTAGTGTGTGTGTCTCAGAGAATTTTGATGGTTTGGGTTTTACGGATCTCATATTTGGTTGAATAAATTCTAGTCAAGGAATCCAAAATGGCACTAATCATTGCGAATACTATAAAAAAAAAAAAAAAGAATAAAAAGGAAATTACATCTTGCACTTTTCTTATAGCCTATCTCAAGGGATGGTAAAATGGTCGGGCCGTCCATGGGCTCAACCAGTAAAAGCTTGGTCCATTATGGACCCGGGCTCAAATCTAAGGATGGGGGGGTAAAAAAAACAAGGGCCTAGGAATAATGGGTGGCTCGTGGAAAAAAAAATAACTTATTTCATGAATGGTCAGTGGCTCGTCAATTTTATAATAACTCATTTCATTTTAGATTTTAAACTCAAAATAAAATAAAAATAAAAAATTTCACATGCTGACTCGTGGACCGCCGCGTGGCTCGGTGCATGTGGCCCAATAGCCATCGGGTGGTGGGGCTCGTGGAAATGGGACGAGCCGAGCACGGCATTGCCATCTTTTACCCGTGTGACTCAAGCAATTAAACTGTTAGGGTATCTTAGAACCCGATGCCCTATGGCCGTCTGACGTAGGAGTCATCGGTCCAAAGCTTACTACATGGGTCACATAGAAAGCTTACAGGATATAAGTCTTGCACACACGATGTAAGAACTATATATTAGTTTTAATAAAAGAGTTAGAAGTGCTCAATAAAGATTTTTAGGCTAGAACTCAAGAGGCGGAGTTGAGAATTCGAAATCGCTCACCATCTTACTTCTAGGAATACAACTTTCTAATTCTTACCATTTTGTATGGAAAAAGCAATGCATTGATCAATAGGAATCAAATTATATAGAACACTTCGAGATTGGAGAGAAAAGCATCAGGAGTGTGATTACACGAGAGGTGTGAGAAGAAAGTTGACCACAAAAGGTCCGGGATTGTAAGTATATCAACAACACTATAATGGTAGTTCTCTAGTATAAGTATGAGTTCAATATTGGCTAATCACACACACCTTTGGAGGTCGAGCATTGGATAAATAAAAATAATAATCAAATTAATTTGTGGCGTTGTTTGGATCTTTCTAAAGTATTGCTTTTATTCGAACATGAGACATTTGGTAAGAAATTCAACATTGAGTCCCTTTCTTGTGATTTTCTAAGCTTAGTTTAGGTTTGTAACATTGAAAGTTATAGAAATATTTTAAGACTAAAGAAGCCAAAATTCAAAGTTAAATGACTAAAATCGTGAGAACGAAACTTTAAGCTAGGCGACCGCCTAGCCTTGATATTTTCAGGATAATAAATTTTTTTTTTTGCTTGGGCGATCACGGGTTTACATCGGGCGTGCCCAAAGGCAATTTTCTTTAGTGGATTTTTTGACTTTTAAGTTTTACTCAACCTATGAAACCTTTTGGGTCACGCTTTTTGACTACTTTTTGAATCTTTTGGGACACTTAGAGACTGCTATAAATAGAAGAGATTAACTCTAAATAAAAGTTGAAAATTTGAGGATTGGAAGATAAGAAACAAGAGACGAAGGATTAAAAACTCATTTGGGTAAGATCGAACGAAGAACAAGGATCAAATATTGGAATTTTCTCTTATCCGGGAGATGGATTTTATCTTTTTTTTTTTGGTTTTCTTCCTCTTAACATGTTATGCTAGATTTATTTTGTACTAGGATTGTGATGAAACTTGTATCGTAAACCTTTAATTCTTTGAATCTAGTTTTTGATATTCAAACACGTTTTAATATTGAACAATTGATATGAGTTTATTTTCTCTACAATTATATGTGTAATGGTTGTATAAGTTTTGTGGATTGTTTTATCTTCGAGAGATTAAAAATAAGTTAGACATACTATCAATTGTCGTAGAGTCCGATATATGATAGAAATATATCGCTATGATTTACGTGATCTTTAAAAATTCACAAATATTTTTCTTGTTTGTTCGTATCCGTCATACGGATATAGTCAAGTCACATATAGAGATAATTTTTAATTCTACTCAAGAGAGATTGTTAAACAAATTAGGAATATTGATCTTCAAAATTAAACTGAGTTGTTAAATTCAACGATTCGAGTTAAAGAGAATTGGTATAAGTAGATTCGGGATCCTAGTACGCTATGATATGTCAAGAATAACTAACCAAGAAGGAGGTGAATTGGTTTTCTCAAACTTTTTCGTAGAATAATCTCAAAATAAGAAATTTAAGAAATAAAAATTAATCCACTAAAAATACGAACACAATGTAAATAAATAAAATAGTAGAGAGAGTACAAATGATATTTTTATGGAGGTTAGATCCAACCAATATTCTACGTCACCCATTATCAAGCTCTCCAACACGAGCACGGCCTTTCTACTATCTTGATTGACTTATGGTGCAATCCAAATCCTTACAATGTATTCGGTGACTTATAAACAAGGAGCACCAATCATTATACAATATTGAGCTTTCAAGGGATCTCAATACGACCCAAAGATATAAAAAAAAATAGATTTGAGATTGTATTTCTCTCTTGATGAATGATAGATACAAGTTTGGTACTAAGAGGGACTAACACTTTAATGAATAGCAATAGATGAAAAAGCTCAAGTGTTAGAAACAAACTTTGTTGATAATGATGAATCAAAAGTTTGATTTGATCAAACAAAGTTTTTCAATGAATGATTTTGAAGATATAAATGCAATGAAGCTTGAATGAATTTTCTCAATGTGATTCTTTCTATAAATGCTCTTGTAAGTGTTGTTGAATGATAATAAATGAAGATGTATTTATATAAATGAATTTTCACAAGTTTCTGTCCAACTAGATGACCAACCGGATGACCAAACGGTCGACCTATAGGTTAGACGGTCAGAACTAGCCGTTGGAACAATTAAAATCAGAACGGACAATTTTTGAAATGACCAGTTCACCCAAACGGTCAACTATTTCATCTAAACGGATGACAATTTCTACAGTTTGAAAAATTGATTTGTGGCTTTGATAAAAGTATTTTATGCAAGTGATATCAACATAGATTTTGTGCATAAAAATGTTTTTGAGCTTTCATTCATTTAATTGCTAAAAATCAAAGAGTTAATACATTTACAATTTTATCTAGAAATCTATTCTTCGATCTTGATCTTCGAATATTAAATTTCGAATCTTGAGATGCTTGAACTCTTGTATTGATTTGACTTTAATCTTGACATGCTTGCGAGTTCGATTTATAGCACTTTGAATATTACTTGAAAATAGATCGTTAGTAAACAATATTAATTTGTTTATTATAATCAAAACATTAAGGTTTAAAGTTAACCATAGGTCAACAATTTCTCTCTTTTTTATTATGACAAACAATGTGATGTGTAATTGAGAATATAAATAATAGTAAGATCAAATAAGGTATATATATTCTCTCTTTCTTTTTCAAGTAAGCATGGTTTGATAAAATAATATTTTTTTTCATTTAATTGATCATATTATCTATCAAGTTACCAAATTACCAAATTTTCATCCCATCAAGATATCAATTTACCAATTCGTTTATCACATCATATTTCATCACATTACATATGACATATGATTTCATCACAAACGATTTTATCATATCACAAATCGCATATATTTTTCCCCTTTTGGCATAAACAAAAATTTAAAAAAAACATTAAGGTAAGACATATTTCTCCTAAATGAAACAAAATATGCCATTCATTGATAGAAATGAAATTTAAAGGCAATCATAGTTCAAAGGTACATAAACGAAAACTAGAACATAGGATTGTTTCAAAAACACATAGAAATGGTCATGAAGGAAAATTGTTCGAAAAACACATAAACTAAAAAACAAGATAAGCTAGTTCTCCGGTGGAGGATGCGGAGGAAACACGCAGTGTCAAGACGGGAATGGAGTGCTTGAAGTAGTAATGTCATGGCGTCTACCGATTGTTGTAGATTTCCACCGAGTTTTGTAGACTAGCCGCCGTGTTGTGTAAGTCATGCACGGAATGTTGTAGGCCATCTATGGTGGTAGTTAGTGAGTCAATCTAGCCATTGAGAAGATTGTAATGGTCCTCGTTGAAGCCAGAGGTGGAGGACGACGGCCTATGATCTTGATCTTGGCGAAGGAACATCTTTGTCTTCATCCATTTCCTCTCCACCCTCAAATGGCAACGTAGAGGGACCCGACTCATCATCAAATCCTTTAGATTTTGCTACCCATTGTCCATCTTCCTTGACAATTTTCATGCGTCTAAGGGTAAGAGTATTGATGGTGTCGGTGGGTTTAGGAAAGGAGGCGACCGCATCACGAAAAGAGACTTCAAAATGTTGAAAGATTTTGGTAAGAATTATTCTGTATAGTAAGGCCTTAGGCCTAGTACCACAAAGAACCAAATCCATATGATTGAGCATGATGTAAGGAAAATCTAATTTTGCCCAACTAATATGGAATCGAGAAGGAAGCGTTATAATGATTGACTTTATCGAGGTGACCTTTTCTAGGGACGATGATATGGGAGATGATATTGTGCAAGATCGACATGTGAGTGTTTGGTGTTTGGTGATTTGTACTTAGTCGTGCCGTAGCCTCGAAGTGTTTCCCGGTGACATGACGACATGTTTCAACGGGATTGTACTTCTCAAGATAAGGAATCATTTTTATGGTATAAAGACGAATACCACCATCCTCAAGGTGAAGAATAGAATGAATAAGTTCTTGAGTAATTTTGATTCGCTTATTTCTAACTAAGCATGAGATACCCGTCCCTAGAGAGAAAACTATTTTCTTATAGAACTCTTTGATGATGGAGGATAAACTTTGTCATTTAGTGTGAGAATGGAACCCAACCCATACCAACAAAAAAGATCTTCTATGTGAAATGAGAGGGCATCAAAAGTGAAGGAGGCAAGATCAACATTCTTATCAATGAAGACGGGACGACGATCGATCCGATTTGCTTGAGGAGCCTCTTCTTCGAAAGATGAAGAAGGTGGCATGTCCCTCCTTGAGCGCTTAGCAGCCATTTTTACCTGAGGCATGACGATAGAAGCGGATGATAGAACCTAGGGTTTCGTTCGTCCGTTTGGGATGGATTTTGATGATTTTGTGGACAAAATTGGGAATTTTCCAGATTTGAGTGTGGAAATGATATGGATTTTTATTTTGAGCATAAATTTGAAATATTTGAGAGAGATTTGATGAATGGAAGTGGATTTGGGAAAGAAAATCGTGGGTAACGCGAAGAAGGAATGAAGAATTTGAAAAAAATTTGGGATTAAAAATCGATTTCACCGATACGATTCGACCGGTTAACTAAGACGGTCAACCGTTTGAACTTAAAATTTCAAAATTAAGTTTCGTTCAAGCGGAAGTAGATGCGAGATGAAGAGGAAGCTATTCGTTTGAGCAAAAGCGGACGACCGTTTCATGAAGCGGTCGACCGAATGAACTTTTCAATTTTTCATTACTCTGCTCAACCGGATGATGATCCGGACGCATAATGGTTCATCCGTTTATCTTCAAACGAACGTCCGTTTGAAAGACCGGTCGTTCGGTTGGACAATTTTGCAAAATTTTTACCGAAATCATCGATTTGGTCCTTTGTCAAATAATTTTAAAACATGTTTGTCATATAAAATTCAATCAAAATATATCATTCATAAAGAGTTAGCAACATACTTTTCATTCATCAATTATGCCAAAATTTCGTCGAATATATGAAAATCTTTCAAGTGCTAACGGTTTTGTGAGAATATCGGCAAATTGTTTTTCGGTGTTTACAAACTCTAAGGTTATATCTCCTTTTTTTTGCATGGTCTCGTAGGAAATAATGTCTAATCTCGATGTGTTTGGTATGAGAATGCAAAACGGGATTTTTAGACAAATTGATGGAACTAGTGTTATCACACATAATAGGAATATTTTCAAATGATAGGTGATAATCACGAAGAGTTTGCTTTATCCATAAGATTTGAGTACAACAACTAGTGGCCGATATATATTCGACTTCGGCGGTTGATAAAGCAACAGAATTTTGTTTCTTACTAAACCACGAAACTAAGGCAAAGCCTAGAAAGTGGCAAGTTCCACTAGTGCTCTTACGGTCAATTGTGCAACCGGCCCAATCGGCATCTGAATAATTGAGTAAATCAAAATGAGTCTCTTTAGGATACCAAAGACCTAATGATCTAGTTCTGCTAAGGTAACGAAAAATACGTTTTATAGCACTAAGATGAGAATTTTTAGGATTACATTGATATCTAGCACATAAGCATACACTAAATATAATATCGGGCCTACTAGCAGTTAAATAAAGAAGGGATTCAATTATACCTCGATATTTGGTTATATCAACGGGAGTACCTTGATCGTCTTTGTCCAACTTGATCGATGAACTCATTGGAGTATTCATTGGTTTGAAGTCTTCCATTTCAAATCTTTTGAGCATATCCAAGATATAATTAATTTGACTTATAAGTATTCCATCATTAGTTTGTTTGATTTGGAATCCAAGAAAGAATTTGAGTTCACCCATCATACTCATCTCAAATTCTCTACTCATACACTTAGAAAATTCTTTACGTAGAGAAATGTTAGTAGCACAAAAATAATATCATCAACATAAATTTGAACACTAATCATATCATTCTTTTTGTTTTTTATAAATAGTGTAGTATCCGCCTTACCTATTAAAAAGTCATTTGATAAGATAAATTTGCTTAATCTTTCATACCATACTCTAAGAGCTTGCTTTAATCCGTAAAGGGCTTTTCTAAGTTTGAAAACTTTGTCCGAGTATTTATAATTTTTAAAAATGGGCGGTTCCTCAACAAAACTTCTTCTTGAATGACTCCATTCAAAAATGTACTTTTGACATCTATTTGAAAAAGAGTGAAATTCTTATGACAAACAAAAGCAAAAAGTATGCAAATTGACTCTAATCTAGCAACCGGTGCAAATGTTTCTTCGAAATCAATACCTTATTCTTGATAGTAATCTTGAGCCACTAATCTAACTTTGTTACGCTCAATTATACCATTTTCATCTCGTTTGTTTTGAAAAACCCATTTTGTATAAATTACGGTTTGTGAACTTGGTCTAGCAATTAAATCCCAAACATGATTTTTTTCAAATTGATTTAGTTCATCTTGCATAGCTAGAATCCAAAATTCATCAAACTCGACTTCTTTAAAATTATTTGGTTCAATTTGTGGGGGGGAAAAAAAGCACAATTGTTAAAAAAATTTGTAGAAGAGTTTCTAGTACTTACTCCTTTGGATGGATCACTAATGATGAGATCTTTTGAGTGAAAAGGAACAAACCTCCATTCTTTAGGTATGGATGAAGTGTTGTGATCTTCATGAAGTTCTTCTTCATGATGGATAATTGTTTCCTCCTCATGTTGATTTTCAACATTATTTGGATTCTCTTTGTCTTGATTTTGAACACTTAGTTGTTCAAATGAAATTTTCAAATCTTCATCATCAATATTTTTCTCTTGTTCAATAGAGTTAGTTTTATAAAAAACAACATACATGGATCATTCAACTACTAAAGTTCTTTTGTTAAAAACTCTATAAGCTTTGCTAGTAGATGAATATCTAAGAAAAATTCCAACATCAGATTTTGGATCAAATTTTTCCAAATTTTTTTTTGTGTTTAATATAAAGTATTTACACCCAAAAACTTTAAAATATTCAATATTGGAAATTCTATTTTTTCAAAGCTCATATGGAGTTTTGGTTTTCTTTCGACTAACCAAAACTCTATTTAAAATATAGCATGAAGTATTAACGGCTTCGACCCAAAAGTATTTTGGTAAATTATTTTCATTCAACATGATCCGAGTCATTTCTTGCAATGTTCGATTCTTCCTTTCTACTACACCATTTTGTTGAGGAGTTCTAGGAGCCGAAAAATTATGTTCATATCCATTTGATTTACAAAACTCATCAAAAACTATATTTTCAAATTCTCCACCGTAATCACTCTTAAATGTGGTAATGGTATATCTCTTTTTATTTAGAACTCTTTTGCAAAAATGTATAAATACATTTGAAACTTCATCTTTTAAATTTAAAAATATGATCCATGTGAATCTTGAAAAATTATCAACAATAACAAATGCATAATATTTTCTACTTAAGCTCGCGGTTCTAGAGGGTCCAAATAAATCCATGTAGAGAAGTTGTAAAGGTCTTGTGATTGACGAATATTGTTTAAGTTTAAAACAACTCTTTACTTGTTTTCTAAATTGACAAGTATCACAAATTTTATCTTTTTCAAACTTTATATTTGGTAAACCTTTTACAAAGCTATTTTTGGAGATTTTTGAAAGTAAGTCCATGCTAACATGACCTAATCTTCTATGCCATAACCAAAAATCATCTTTAATACTTGATAGGCATTTTATTTCTCTCTCAAGTTCAAATTCAATTTTTTATGATGTAGACATCCTTACTTCGGCTCCTTATGAACAATACCTCTTTAGATATAGCATCCTCAATTAGGCATTTGGAATAATCAAATTTAATGAGATAACATTTATCACATAATTGACTTATACTAAGCAAGTTATGTTTAAGGTTATCAACTAATAAAATATTTTCAATAGAATGAGAAGAATGATTACCAATATTTCCAATGCCTATGATTTTTCTTTTAGCATTGTCTCCAAAAGGTACATGACCTACATCCTTTCTTTTGAGGCCGAGATAGCAATGATCGATCACCGGTCATGTGTTTTGAGCAACCACTATCCATGAATCAATTACTCTTCACTTTTCGTAGTACCTACAAAAATTATTTTAATTTTTAATTTTTGGTACCCACATAAGTTTGGGTCCTTGATAGTTAGTGTTTGTGGATTCTTTTATCCACTTATGTTTCTTTTCAAAGTATAGTCTCTTTTTAGTTGAACAATTAAAAGCAACATGACCAACTTCCTTGCAAAAACTACATATTTTGTTTTGTTGAGAAAAATTGGATGATTTCACAAATATAATTTCAAGGGATTTTTGTTTCAAGAAATGTTTGTATCCAATTCCTCCTTTATTGAATACACATTTTTGCTCACCAAGCATTAATTCAAAAATTTCTTTCCTTGGGTAAACTTATGAATAATACTTGTAAAATCAACCACTTTTTCTTTCAAAGAAAAATTTTCTTTAATTAAAGATTTATGATCATCATTTTCTTTTTTAAAATCCTTTTGTGCTATAAAAAATTTCTTAACTACCTTTTTCAATAAGGAATGTTTATTGTTAAAGATAGAGTATTTTGAAACAAGTTTTTCAAATTTCTCAAGAATTTCATCATAAGAAGTAGATAAGTCATTGTATGAGTCATTGTTGTTTGTACTTACCTCATCTTCAATAGTCATGACGCACATGTTGGCGTTTTCTTCTTGAACTTCATCTTCTTCGAGATCATCTTCATCACTATCATCCCATGTAGTTTGTTCTTTCTTTTTTATAAACTTCTTTTTGTTTGGACATTCGGTCCTCTTGTGACTGGGTTTGTCACAATCATAGCAAATGATTTTTTTATTTTTATCTTCACCTTTGTCTTCCTTCTTTTGAAATCGCCTATTTTTTCGAAACCCTCTCCATTTCTTGACGAGAAGAACTAGATCATCAAGTTCTTCATCACTCATGTTCGTGTTGGAAGATACTTCGTCATTTGTCAATTTTAAAGCAATTTGCCGCTTGGGAGGCTCCTTCATCTCTTCCTTACTTTTTCTTGTTTTCTCATTTGTTTCGGCATTATTGAGCTCATAAGTCATCAATGTTCCATATAGCTCCTCCAATGGATAAGTGTTGACATCTTTTGTATTCTCTATCAACATCCTCAAGGAGTTCCAATCTTGAGAGAGAGACCTAGGCATTTTACTCACAAATTCACCGTTAGTAAACTTTCGATCAAAGTCCTTAAGGCCATTAATAAAATCGGTCAATGAGTAATCATATCTACTATAGGTTCATCTTGCTTCATAAAGAAATTTTCAAGATCTTTTGTTAAGAGATTTATCTTAGTTTCTTTAACCTTGTTAGTACCTAAGTGAGTTATCTCTAATGCATGCCAAATATCATATGCGGAATCACATGTGCTAATACGATTAAATTTATTTTTATCTAAAGTACAATAAAGTAAGTTTTTGGCTCTAGCATTCAAAGATAATTTTCTTTTATCTTCTTAATCATATTCTTCTTTAGGCTTATGAATAGTTTGGTCCGGTTTATCATCAACTTTAATAATTTTTGTTGGCACATAAGGACCAAACTCAATGACTTCCCAAATGTTATAATCAATTGATTGAATATAAATCATCATTCTAGTTTTTCAATAGTTGTAGTGGGTGTCATTAAAGAAGGGAGGACGATTTGTAGAGTGTCCCTCAAAACTTTGAATATTTTGGTTAGCCATTACAAAGATTGTATAATCTTTAAAAAATAATGAACACCTTCCTCTGATACCAATTAATATCTCAAGAATAACTAACCAAGATGGGGTGAATTGGTTTTCTCAAACTTTTTCGTAGAATAATTTCAAAATAAGAAATTTAAGAAATAAAAATTAATCCACTAAAAATACGAACACAATGTAAATAAATAAAATGGTAGAGATAGTGCAAACAATATTTTTATGGAGGTTCGATCCAACTAATGATCTACGTCCCCCGTTACCAAGCTCTCCAACATGAGCACGGCCTTTCCACTATCTTGATTGACTTATGGTGCAATCCAAATCTTTACAATGTAATCGGTGAATTACAAACAAAGAGAACCGATCCTTATACGATATTGAACTTTCAAGAGACCTCAATACGATCCAAAGATACAAAGAAAAGATATAAAGAAATAGATTTGAGATTGTATTTCTCTCTTGATGAATGATATATACAAGTTTGGTACTAAGAGAGACTAACACTTTAATGAATAGCAATAGATGAAAAAGTTCAAGTGTTAGAAATAAACTTTGTTGATAATGATGAATCAAAAGTTTGATTTTATCAAACAAAGTTTTTCAATAAATGATATTGAAGATATAAATGCAATGAAGTTTGAATGAATTTTCTCAATGTGATTCTCTCTATAAATGCTCTTGTAAGTGTTGTTGAATGATAATAAATGAAGAAGTATTTATAAAGATGAATTTTCACATGTTTCTACCCAACCGGATGACCAACCGAAAGACCAAACGGTCGACCTATAGGTTAGATGGTCAGAACTAGCCGTTGGAACAGTAAAAATTAGAACGGACACTTTTTAGAAAATGACAGCCAGATAGACGACCGGTTCACCCAAACGGTCGACTAGTTCACTCCAAACGGTCGACTATTTCCACAGTTTGAAAAATTACTTTGTGACTTTGATAAAAGTATTTTATGCAAGTGATATCAACATAGGTTTTGTGCATAAAAATGTTTTTGAGCTTTCATTCATTTAATTGCTAAAAATCAAAGAGTTAATACATTTACAATTTTATCTAAAAATCTATTCTTCGATCTTGATCTTCAAATCTTGAGATGCTTGAACTCTTGTATTGATTTGACTTTGATCTTGACATGCTTGCGAATTCGATTTGTAGCACTTTCAATATTACTTGAAAATAAATTGTTAGTAAACAATATTAATTTGTTTGTTATAATCAAAATATTAAGGTTTAAAGTTAACCATATGTCAGCACGTTTTTCTTTATTAAATTTATATCACATTCAGTATTCATCTCAACTTTGCATAAATTTTAGTTACCTTAAGTCTTGCATTGATTAGCTAGTAAATAATTTGATAATTACATCATAAACAAAAATTTATTAAATTTTATAGTTTCAGTTAAGGCTAAGTTAATTTGAAATTAGACTAATGCAATCTTTGTGGGTACGATACTTGAATTCTAAAATCTACTTTATTACTTGTGCGATCCACACACTTGCGAAATAATATTGCAAACAGGCACCACACTTTATATTTGTTACATCATATTATAGTTGCACTTAATATCTCCAACATTTTTCATTGTAACACTTATGTTCATGACTTTTTTTTGTTGAATTCTTATATTTAATTTTCTATTAATTAACACATCTCCTCTTTAATGATAGTTTCAGTCAAAATATTCTGTTTGCGTGCTTTGAAATGATAAAACAATATTTTTTATTGCACTTTTTTATTTATTGTTTTTTTAAAAAAAATATGATGGACAAATAAGTCATTTTTACGCTCTCCTAACAAACTTTTTAGATGAAAATCATTATCAAAGACAGAATGAGCTAATTAATGAAAAAATGAAGATAAGAATGTGGCCAAAAAAAATGTTGAGAACATAAGTGCTTCAATTAAAAAAAATTGAGAACTTTAAAGACAATTAAAACATACTGCAACAAATGAAATTTTTGGTGTAAATATAATTACATTTTCCTATTTAAAACTATTAAAATAATTATTGATAAATAAAAAAGTAAACATAAAAACCAAAGATACAAGACATACTTCATCTTCCCCACGGACCCCACCCACCCCAACACCTCCATTCCCCGGCAGCCCCCACCACCCCCAACCTAAACGACATGCCTCCAAGATTGACGAGTCTCCTGGTCCAAAACATCACAGTGGTAATGGTGGTGCTCGACACTCATAAATGAACGCAAATCCAGATACATTTTACATTTTTTTAATCAACTCATGATAAATTTCAAGAAAATATATAGCATAAGCTCCACCATTTAAAGTCGGAAAACCCGCTATACACAGTTCCAACATAAGCTCTGCCATTCATTGTAGTAATTACAGATCGGATTTTGCTTGTACACTTGGTATTTAGATTTGTTTAATTTATTTAACATTTTGTGTGTTCTCTCTTTATTAATTTTTTGTCCCTGGTGAGTTTAGTTGAATGAGGTTAGCTATGGAAATTGGGTAATGCAGGTGCACTAATTTGTTCCCATTGTTGTTGTTGTTGTTGGTGGTGGTGGTGGTGGTGACGACAGTGGTCCAATTGCAGTGTGGGCGGTGAAATCATTCATAAGTCATTCAGCTGCCTATTTAACCAAAGATTAGGAACTGTGCAGTTAAAACTGAAAGGTTCAGAACCCATTTGTACTTTTTAAAAGGATAGAGACTACTCCAGCTGCAATATTTAAAAATAAATTCTAAGGTAAATTTGTGGGAGCATAAACGATAATTTTGCTAAATTTTATCTTTAGCAGTTGGTGTTCATGAGTGTAAATCGAAGATCTCTTTTATACAGTAGAGAGCAACGTGTTACTCGTAAGTTTTGTAACAAGTTCAAAGAAACCAACTCGATAAACTAAAATACATAGATAACTTGAGGCAGCTTGGCGCCAAGTATCTAATCTGAATCTGTTAGCCATCAAGCGAGGCGACAGCACTTGGTTACCTGAAGACACGAATAAAAAGAAAGGAGAGAATCATCAGCTTAAACCCATTGCAAGTACCATTAACATACAGAAGGCAAGGGAACTGCTAATAATACCAGTCAGCAAGCAGCAAAATTCCTTGCCCTTCAGCCTCATCAAGGCTACAAGTGCTTGGTTCATCTCGACACGCAATTGACACACTAATTTACATTTTACTCCCCGATCAATTCTTTCGCTTCTTCATGTTCTGCAGGTCCAGGTGAGCCGTCTGTTCCAGCAAGAGAACCTGTCATTACAATGTTTGAGGTCCCTTCACCTTCTGCATACTGTGAATGAGTGGTACCAGATCTCTCTCTGTTAAGTCAGGTGACTCTAAACTATCTGCAGGCCCATCAACAGAAGATGATGAAGTATCTCCTGCATCCGGCCAACGTCATCTGGCCGAGCATCTGATTCCACTTGAAGCTCGCGATCTGGTAAAGATGGTGGCTGAGCTGCATTAGATGTGTCAGCAGAATTCAAGGTAGGAAACAACTCGACCGAATCAGAAATTTTCATCCCTTCAACCGATATTGTTGAGTTCTCATGCCCACCTGTTTCAATTCTTTTAAGTCAGACGAACTGCCTGTTTCAATTTCTTTTAAGTCAGACGAACCACCGGGCAAAGGATCATCTAAACTAGGTTTTGGTTCAGGAGGTCCAGAAGATGCAGCGTCTGCCAAATCCTTGCCTTCATTGATAATGGTGTCATCAGCATTTCCTCCATTGACAATTTCACCCGTCTCAATGTTAGGGGACGCGGAAGCAACTAAATCAGTTGACGGTTCATTAACTGTTCTCTCATCCTCAAATGCGAACCAATTGGAGTTTGTGAAAAAGAGAACCGCTGTAGACATGAGGAAAAATAAAGGTATAAACACATTCACAAATGAGAATACGTAGCAAGTGCAAAGGCACATCACGACATGCACGCACTTGAGATACGGATGTGATTAGGGCCTCGTGGGAAAAAGTCACACAGACCATCAATTAGAGATACCAAGTTTTGCATTTTATTCATTTCAGCAGTGATTATGAGCCTGTGCTGACAATCAGCTTCAAAGCTTCTAAGAAGAATGCAAAACTTGGTCTCTGAAACTGGTCCAACATTGAACCAAGTTTGAGTTTCATTAGAATTAAGAAACATTTCAAATAAATCCACGTGTGACAACTTAAATGTGTTTCAATAAAAGGGAAACAATATCAATATGACCATAAAAGTTCACTAATCTTCTGCTAAAATACTACAAGCAGCAAGAGCTTTGCAAGCAGATTCTGCACGCTATTAAGGAAGACTTGAACAAAGTTCAAATGCAGATGAGCTATTTCCATTTTGACAGAGATGTGAAAAGAAAATAAAACCAAACAACTCAATCCACCTACCTTTCCTGGTCATCTCCTAAGCGAAGGGAAGAAATGACAACTTCTGCAGATTCATCGTCAAAGTACACATCCTGCAAAAATCCAAAGCAGGAACTTTCTCATATCAAAACACAAGTCAATTCACACAGCCAAGGCTTGGTAAATATAAATAGTAGAGGCCAAATGGGAATGTGCATATGAATATGGTGCTGACAGTCAAGAGCAGATGTGAACTTAAGTGCATATGGTGCTGAAAGAGCAGAGCACGGGATGTGCATATGAATATGGTGCTGAAACTTGGCAAAAGTGAACTTAAGTTGACACTTTAATATTGAATCATTGTTGGAGTCTTGAGAAAGAATTGCAGTTGACTCAGCCAACTTGCATACATTTGAAAGATCTAGTGCCAATTTCTTTACAGACTTCTGAAACAAGGGTCTCTTCGTTCATACTGCACTGGTCTACCAGCAATATTTGTTAGCTCTCATGTGAGAGGCTTTCATTAAGCACCTCAAAGCTTGCACCTTAAGTGCCAATTGTAAGGTTTGGTCCTTTACGTGCCGAGGGCATCTTACGCCACACGGCAACTATGGTGTTTGCACATTTGTCTTGCCTTTTCTGGATAGTTTAATCTGGTTTCAGCTTTTGGGTTCTAATAACCTAGAAAGTTTTATGAGTAGCTTCCAATTCTAGAAGTAGACAACTCTTCCACTTGTAGTAGTAGTAGACAACGTTTAAAAAGGCTAAATCTAGGCATTTTACCTCTATGAGGCGAGGCGTTGTCTACAAACCAATAAAATAACTCTAAAGAACAAAAGGTACAAATATATGATCATGATAAACCATCAAACTTCAGTAAAAATCTATAATACAAGAAATTAACAAAATTGAAAGTCTAAGTTGCAAAAAAATATAAAATAGATCAATAAAGTAGTAAATAATAAAGGTTTCGTCTCCTTCTCCCTTTTCGCGTGTAAAGGCAGAAAATAAAAATAACATAAAAACCGTAAACATTTAATGTTATAAGAAAACATCTCAAAAGCTCACTAACCTGAGGCGTAAGCCCTCCAAATGACATTTAAGGCGTATGCTTTGATGCGTTTAATTAAAGCCTCACGTGAGGCGTAACCCCCAAGTGTAAGCCTCAAAAAGGTTTTTAAAATAATGGTAGTAGATTATAATTTTGTTACGTGATTACAAATTTGATTAACTTTTTTTATTTGCTATAACAAACCATCTTATGTTTGTTTAAGTTAAGACTTCTTTAATTTTGATGATTTGATTTAGTATGGTTTTTAAAATGGCTAATGGTTTATTATATGCATATTTTTATATTTTATATTCTTTTGAATTATTTTATTGGTTTGTTTTGAGTCTTATGCCACAAAAAGACAATAATCACCATTATTTTTGACCTAATAACAAGACAACGGATGACAAAGTCATGACTAATGACCAAAGCTAAGGCGTGTACCTCATCATCCCGTTCAAAGCGAGCCATGAGCCTGCACAAAGCAAACAGAGAATGTAGTTAGTGCACAATGGGATAATACAATAACTAATATAATCCACTTAATACAATTTTCACTCCCATCGATCCCAGTTGCAAGTCTTCATTCTTCTTGTAACTTCAGAAAGTAATTTTCACCATCCTAATATAGAACAACTACCTCTGATCATTGTTTCCCAAACTCCCCTTGATAAAATAATACCACTTTATGTTTTAAACAATTTCACACATGGAATTGCACTGCCACACAAATAGCTAATACCACATCCAGGGCTAAAATTAAAAAATTACAAAAGAAACACGACACCTTACAGCTGGTACCTAAATAATGGTGCCAAGCGCAATGAAGACATTAAACCGGGGCCACATATACCATGAATTCTACCATAACACTTGGGAGATTAATGTGACTAATTACTGCTTAAACCTCATCAAATGCGAAAGAATCAGATGCCAATCAACTACTAATGCAGCTCGCATACGATTGTCTTAGCTTTAAAAACTTGCTCATAAGTCTACTTTTTAGGGAAAGGTACTTACGAGCACAACATTTCAAATTGTACTAGTTATAAAGCAATTATTTTTGTATTGTAGTCCACTTAAAATGGTAATTTGATAACACAGCAATTTCTAAATTCATGGCAACTTGACCCATTTACAAACTTTGAAAACAGAATTTAGTACAAGTTTCCTTAATGAAACATACAGTTAACTTGAGCATAAAATCCAATACGGGAGACATGGAAATAACATAAAAGATGAAATATCTTAAATGTCAATGATAGGTTGTTACACAACAAATAACACAATGTCAATGGTAAATATTCAAAGTCAAGTTCATGTTTTTCGGGGTTTAAAATTTATAAAAAGCTTTCATAAGCTTCTTACAGTCAAATGTTAAATTAATGAAGCGTAAACTTAGTTCTTCATCTTCCTTTATTCTAATTTTCATTTTACCCGTTTCTATCAAGTTTAAAACAATGCATGATACAACTTTCCCCAACATATCATATATATTGGTCCACATGATAACAATACTTGGTGAATCTCGTGGAACAGATATGATATGCACTATCATTTCTGTTATTCAAAGAAGATGCTTCGAAGATAAAACAACCCTTAACAAAAGAACATTTTCTTTCTCCGTGCAACATTGACCTTTGTCGGGTCTGTTAATAGGAAAACACCCTTGAACTTCATGGGGCTTGTCAAAATCAAGGCAGCCTACACATATCATCCACCAGAAGTCATAATATACAGATACACAAAACCAGTTACCTGACCTTCCCTATTTCAAAATCTCAAAGCAAAAAAAATTACCACTGTATATCCATCCAGTATAATTTTCCTATTTCCAAATTGGCAAGCAAATAAGCAACTGGAATACAATTGAGACTCCATGGGGTCATGAAATCTTCCATTTATTGTACAGCAAAAAATTTCAGCATTAACTAAATGTTGCACACTGAGACTTCCAAGTTTGAAATAGAGAGATTCCAGTTTCTTGTCACCAATTCTCCAAACATTATTCTCTTTCAAGCGTGAAAATGAAAGGATGCTTGTACAAATGGAAAATAATGAATAAGTCACAGAACACACCTCTTCAATATCATCACTGCTATAGATTCCATATTGAAATGCCTGGCTCAAGTTATTTGCCAAAGCAGCAACATCATAATCTCTATCTTGGTAATCATCGTCATCACTATCCCTTGTCCGATCCTGTAGGGATGTGGGCCTCCTGCAGCAGATGACATAAAAAAATAAATCAATAACATAAAGTAGAGAGTAGAAACTGACTGTGTTATTGTGTAATTGAGTGAGTCAAGTTAGATAGTATGAAGGAAAAACTAAAAAACATTAACAAGAGATTCGGATAATAAGACCATTGACAACTTGATGGAGATCCATGGGATATTATTAGAAGACTATTTATGGAAGACTTGCCATAGATTAGCATATGAGTTATTTTGCAATTATTTAGTTGATTTTCCTAATTTCCCTCCCATGATTATTATTATGGTAGTTTTCCATGTTTTGTTAGGGATTTTAGTATATAACGATGAGAGTTGTTTTTCACGGCAAGACACACCTTGATTATTGAATAAAGACAATATTTCTCACTAATTCTCTCTCTCTCTCCCCTCTTCCCGCTTTCTCATTTCTTCTCCCCCTTCACCTATATTTGTCCCTCCTCTTCTCCTCTATTCTCTCCTCCTACAATCATACGGTATTGTTTACGAGCGCCTGTCATCAGTTTGGTATAAGAGCCTTCCCATCTCTAAAATTGAATTTCTGTTCACAAGCGGAGAGGTAGTTTGCAGCAGCCACCATCCAAGCCCATTCACATATCAAATCCGACCAACCCCTCACCCATCAACCCGCTTCCATTCTCTACACCCGCCGCCGCCGCCAACACCAACCACCGGAAACCTACCCTAACCACTGAACCCAGAAAAAATTAAAACCAATCCAAACCCATCACTCCAGTTTTGTACGAACCAAGCTCAAAGCACAAAGGAAAAAGGACACAGATTTATTTTGTTTTATGTTATCGTTCTTAGTTATAAGAAGAAAAAGAGACGAGTATTACTGTTTTATTCCAGAGTTGTTCATAGTTCGCAGTTGTTACTGCCCCAACCCCAACCCCGCAGTCCAAAGTTCCATCCTATCGCCAACAACATATTTACAAGTACTAACAGCAGCCCAATTATGAAATTAATACCTTAGCCCATTCCAAATACGAAAAACGCAGCCCCACTATCCAGGCCCAATCTCAAAGCATAACTTAAACCATCAATATCACTACCCCAAACCCACCAAAAAAACCAAGCACACAGAACCTGACCTGAATCGCCTCCAATCCCAAATCAGAGCACCACCCAAGTCCTTATCCCTTGCCCGCTGCTGTAAACCCACCGGCACTGCCATGTTCATCAATCACCACCGCTCACCATCGCCAGCGCCTTCCGCTTCGCCGCCATACTCAAATTCAAGCCACCTTATCGCCAACTCAACATCCTCTACCATCAACATCCACCACCTACACCACCACCACACCTCTGCCGCACATCAATCGTCATTCCACAAGCAAAACCACGTTGTCCTCCAGAAAGCACCTGCCATCTTCGTAGCCATCTCAGAGGTTCCATTGCATTATCGCCATTGCAGAATCCATATGTCCCATTAAGTGACAATGACACCAATGTTTAAAAGCCGATGGACAAGAGGTGGACACGGAAGGATGTGAATGAAGTCGAGCTTATCAATAGTCATAGGAGTTGCACTATATCTCGTCAAAGTCAAGTTCTCCGCGCCAGGGAGAATGGAGATATTATTAAAAAATTGTTTAAGGAAAACTTGTCATAGATTAGAATATAATTTATTTTGCAATTATTTAGTTGATTTTCCTTATTTCCTTTCCATGATTGCTATTAGGAAGTTTTTCACATTGTGTTAGGGATTTTTAGTACGAGAGGTCTTTCATTGAAGGAACACTCACGATTATTGAACAAAGACAATATTTCTCTCTAATTCTCTTTCCACTTTCTCGTCTCTTTTCCTACAATTCTAGTTCTTGTGCGATTGCATCAAAACTATTACAAATATGAGAAAAAAGAAGTGTGTACAAATCGAATTTAAAAATTTTAAAAAAAAAACACCACCTTCTATTATTTCACCCGTTAAAATTTGATAACCGTGTCAATCTTCTAGCATAATACAATTCTTTATTAGCGATGAGATTCTTCCATCAAAATGTGGTGTGGCTAATAATTCTAAAAGAGAATCATGTAACAAAAGGCGAGAAACAAATGTAAGGCATGAGGCCTATAACACATTGACAAAACTCAAAGCTCACGGCCATCAATATTCAAAGACTCTCTACCCTACGTCTACCAATGAAGAAACACCCTCGACAAATTAGCCATCTAAATCCGGATGTCACAAATGCTCTAAAAGAATCGACATCTTGCCAACCAAATTTTTAGTTGATTCTTTGCTACTTTTGTTGACATTCCTCTTAATAAAGGAATTTAAATGTCAATTATTTCCATGATAGGAAGAGAAGTCTAAACATTATTTTTGGTCACGAGTCCATTTGGTATATGGTCAATAGTTAAAGATAATAGATAAAATTTGTCTTATCCTGTTTGGACGAAATGATACACTTTTAGTGCTTTCTTGACTTTGCTTATAAGTGCTTATAAGCGATTATGACCTATGGAATATGTAGATAAAAATTGTGTGTTCTACAAAATATGTAAATAAAATAATGTTTGACCAACTTATAATTCTTGAAAAGTACTCCCAAACATATGCTTATTCACGTAACAATTTAAGTCAAAAATGAGGATAAGTTTTATCCTCGAGAAGAGGACAAATTTTTTATCCGAATAAAGATTCACTTATTTTTTGTAAAAAATAAATATACCCTTCATAATACAAAACATATCTATTTTTAATAATTGCCACTTTTCGTCCCATCGCCTTCGCCGGCTCCATCCATTTTTTAGTTTTTACTTAGTTTTTTTTTTTTTAATTAATATTTAGAGTAGAATTGTGTTTTTTCCAAAGTTGACTTTTTAACATTGACTTTCTCCATTATGAACAAAGCAGGGATAATGATAGACATATTATTTGGCTACCTATTATTTAGATAATTTTTATCTAGATAAATAATTTTATTCACAAACCAAATAGGCAATGAATATATTACTTATATTTCTTTTCCTTCACCTCTTCCTTAGGCTTGGGCGTCGGGTGGGTAGGCACGAGTATTTCAATACCTAGAACCACCAATTACACTTCGGATATTTCGTAAATAGAAATATTTGGATCCACATAAATACTTAAACCGAACCTGAACCGTTGGTTCAATTTGAGTTCTACCCACAATATCTTTTTTTCTAAAAATCGTGAGCTGACAACATGTTTTGGAAAAAAATTAAAAATTACAAACCTATTAACATTAAAATACATTAGATATTAAAATAATTCCTGAAATATATAAATATTAATCGAAAGAATAGACACCAAAATTGCAAACTCAAAAATTAGGGTTAGAAAAAAAGAATTTGTCACATTTACAGAGAAGCTTCGTCTTTGTCTCCGTACTGTGTTGAGCAAGAGAAAAATGAGCATGAGTGCGAGAGAGATGTTTTTATTGTGTATTTGAGCAAATAGCGATTGAAAATTTGATATTTGAGTATTTGAAATTGAGTTAATTGAATTTGAATTTAGGGGTGGTGGATTTTAAGCTTTTAGTTTGGGTTTTTGACAGTTTGACTCGTTTTTGGTAGTGTGGTGTTAGGCCAAGTCAATAGGTCAAGATGAATAAATTATAAAAAATAAAAAAAATTTACGAACACTGACAAATTCGGTTCTAGTGTCGGGTACTCACTGTTCGATTCAAAAACCAAGAATCGACCCAAACTAGTCGGTTCTCGATTCTGGTTCTTTTTTTTTTTTTTTTTTTTTTTTTGAACCGGAATAGAACATCCCACTCGAGTTCGGTTCCAATTAAAATGCCCACCTTAATCTTCCTTCTCCAACCGAGATTTCAACTTGCTCTATCTGGATGAGATGGCAAGATATAGCCATGCAAGCCAAACTCAGCCGCCTAAAAAACTTGACATAAGATTGGAAGTTCGTCTCAGCCATAAGAATGTGGTAAATGCCCCCAGTTTTCAACTGGAAATGAAGTCTACTAAAGTAAACAAGGCGACAATACACACACACAGATCCTCGATCATGTGAGAGTTAAGGATGCAAAAGAATCAACCGTACCACATCAATCAATCAGGATAGCCAAAAGGGAAAATCCATTGCAAACACTACAGCATCAAGTCAAAACACCAAGTATAACACTCACCCACATGCCCATTGGAAGACATTTTCCACCACATTGCGCTTAAGCAGCATATTTGTTTGCCATTCAACCCACTCGCCATTTTCCTGCCAATAAAAAATTGTAAGAAACTTTGTTAATGGCACAGATGCTTCAAGTAAAATGGTTCTTGCTTAACCTCAAGACTGCCACTATGACCAGCTCGTAATTTAATGCATCCACTCAAACATCAATTATAAAAAAGCAACCACCATGCCATAGAATTCAGACAAGTAAACAAAAATCAAATAAAGCTAGAACTAGAAGTCTGTAATCTCAAAATAGAAATAGCTAAACCAAACCAACAATCAGTAAACCTGAATGTTGAGCTTTATCAAATACGTCATACGGGTGGTTTATTAGAACGCCTTTTTTTCTTAAGGTGATGATTGTATGTGGAGGCTTCATACTAGTTATGATGATACACAATGTGATAGATGATGGTATTTAACAAAAGATAAACACGGAAATTAAAATGAACCTGCACAATTGTCTGTATATCATTGTTGTCATTCCCCAATTGAACAAGTTTGTTAGCAATCTGAGTTATATGTCCAATATTCCCTATTCTGGGTGGCGATCTACCCTCGGCAGGGACAGTCGGCTGCAAGAGATTCAACCAAATTAATTTTAATATAATTCAAACACATTGGACAATATGTAATACAGCACAACATAACAAATTGAATTGAGTATATAGGTAAGTGATATGTAAAATATAAGCACGGCAGAAACCTAGATCAACCTAAGACATACAAAAATAATTACCATGTTTACATCAACAGCCAATGTGGAGTTCTTTTCTGCTTCAAGAATCTTTCCAGTCAGATTACAATCATGAAGTAGATGTTTAACAAACTCAGAATTCTTGCTCTCCAAGCAAGATACTATTATGTGTTCTACATGATGATGTAAGAAATTGTTGTATGGATACCTGCAACAAGAAGAAATACAATTTAGAATACTCAAATTTGTTTTCCACAAGTGAACACAAGCTGAAACTGGGGCAAGAAACTTACCCAAAAAACAATTCTAAGATACGTTTTACAGCACCCAGACGAATCATTTCTTTTTCTGCAACTTCACTACTAGCAGCCACTAAGACTGAAATGAACTCTATGATCTGAAAGATCCATTGTGCACAATCAGATTTGAGCATTCCATGCCATTGATCAAAGGAAGATTTTAAATATGGACAGAAGGAGAGAAGGAGATGATGAATGGAGGTGTAAAAATTCGTTTTAAGCAAAAAGTAATCAAAGCATAATCATGCTTTTGTAATAGTTGAAAAGCGGATGTGCAAGTTAATTTCTTATACTTCTAATGCTCAAAATAGAAACCATATTTGGTGAGGAATAAGAGTCAATGAAATCAAAGAAATATTAATGCTACATAGAAAATAAACAAAAGATACCTTCAAGCGATGCTTTCCAAGAGGAGGCTGCAACTTGCCATAAGTAGTTAGCAAGACATGGTCCTCAAATGAAAGATCCAAAAGCTTGAGGAGATCACCTGCGGAATAAAATCAGCTAACTGTCTTCATGCCTACTAGCACATTCCACAAGATTTTATTACTGATGGCATCGCAATAACAAAAAAATCTAGGAAAGGACATGGCTTGGCTGAAACTTCAATACTTGCAACTTGAAGCACTTCTCTTTCTTTAATATACTAATTTGTCGCATCTTTTGTTTTTCCTTTTTTCGTATCTAACTAAAAAAACATCAGGCATACCGTCGGCATTAGAATATATAGATTTGTATGTGAAAGAAGGTGTCAACTATTCTTACTAACATTATTTCAAAATGATTGAGCCATGACATCCACTGATTTCCAAAAACACCATTAAGAACACTCAAATGAAGTAACAGTGCATTACAAAAGCAGTTATCACTTCAATTATAAACAAAACACCACAAAACCCAAAAAAAACATGGAAAGAGGAAAGGAAAATAGCACCATTACTAAAGATCGAGAGCACTGAGGTAGCTATTCAGAAAAGATTAACAAGAATAAGTATAAAACAATTTTAACAAAAAAGAGGAACACCTATATTTCTTTTCCAATTGTGCATACCATGGATCTATTTTCCACGCATCACCTGAAAGGCCATCCTGAGCCCATTGATACCTCACAGATGATGGCATGAAAATATTAACTTTAGATTCACAATTGATTTACTGCCCAAATACTTAATAAGGAACATTGCAAGCAAGATGAACAAATCCATTATCTAGGCTGAGTTGACAAGTGAACATATTTTGCAAAATTTTGGCTGACATCTATTATTGATTTTAATAACTATACTGATGGGATATTTCAGGAGCAGTCTGTCACGGAATCATATCTACCCAAAGCAACCATACCTAGGCTCTCCAGCATGGCTTCAACAGTCTCAGGTTTGGCAGTGATTCCTGATCCATGAGCCAGTTGGCGGTTGTACATATAATAAGTCCCTGGAGTTAGCCTCTTGGGGTCTAACAAGGATATGCAAATGGACAACAAATTAACCAAAACAGATTTTGGTCGTGAATCCTCCAAAGCATGACGAAACAAACTTCCTATAAAACTGTGAAAAACAGTCATATTCCAATCAAGATAAGAAAATGGTAACTTAGAAAATGACAAGGAATTAGAGAAAATAACCAAAGCTACCTTGGGCTGGAGATTTTGAAGCTAGCCCTGGGGGAGCATACCGAGTTATTGCACAAAGAGTTTCTGCAGCATTGGCATGCACTTCCGGGCAGTCCTGCAAATGTATGAAACAACTACTTGTGATAAAACAACAGCAAAAGAAATAAAAGCAATACATGTTCATAATATTCAAGGTTTCTAGAAATGGGAGGCAAGAAATCTATTATCTATTATGCGGGTTAAGAAATATTTAAGCCTTAAAAACTAGAATTTAATCTTGAAATAGAATTTTTTCGGGGATGATTCCATAAAGAAATATGCAACTTCAATAACCATTAACGTATGAGATGCATAGTCAGATGCATATATCTCTCGTCCTTCCTAGACATGATGAAAATTATGAGCATACAAATGGCTTATACATTTGATTTCCTTTTGTATCAAAAACAAGGCAGGATCCATCCCTTTCACTCACAAAAGGCCAAAGTAAGAACCAAATACCAATGGCTGAAGTAGGAAAACATAATATTATTAATATGGAAGATTGTCAACATACAGATGAACTGAACTTATCCACAATCATTTCCAGCACATTCATATCTTCCAACCACTGCATTGAGTCCATAGAGTTTGCATATATATGTTCATCAGAACCAATCAAACGAATTAAAACCTGTTCAACAATAAATGAATTAGGACTTTCAGTGGATAATACCACGTAAAGGAAAAATTTAAAGAAAAAAGTCTGAATAGCAAACCTCCACAATAGACGTAATTCTGATGAGGTCAACAAGCTTCTTGATAATATCTTGATGAGCCTGAATGAAAGTTAAATGAAAATGTCAGCTCCTATAGAGTTTAGTTTGTAACAGCATAGGGTTGGCAGTAGGATGAATGTTGAACAATTCCTCGTATGAATTCAACGGAGAAGGACTAAATTCCGTATATAGCGTATGACGATAAAAAGGAATCCCAAATTACATCTAAAACTTGTCTCCTAGTGATCCACTCCTCCACAAGGAGGAAAAACAGACATGCAGCCATTCCAAGTTTCTTTTGTGCACCCATTTTTATATCCTCTCCTCTTGATGCCAACCTTTAGCTTTAATTTTTTCCCATAAAAGCAACACATAGTTCAGTCCTTTCATCAATAGTAAGAAAAAACTGGTGGCAAGGGTGGGAAAAATGAAATATTTCAAAATAGCCGATTAGTTGAATTATTCAAAGTCCCAAAGGAAATAATACCATCGAGAAGTTAAAACACAGAGACCTATACATCAAGTACTTGCAACTGAGTAACTGGGTCTACAGCTGTTGCCGGCCCATAAGACATAATACTTGAACTTACAATCAGGAAAAAATACAAAAGTTAACTACTAAAAAGATACTGGACTTTACCTGTATGTAATTCATTAGAGGACTTGTCTTCCGCAATAAGAGACACACAACAACCTAGGACATTGAAATATGATTGTCAGACACGTACAAAGAACTAAAGAGTAACATCTGCACTACAGAAAAGAATCTGACAACTTTGGTTTCTAGAATAAAAACTGTTATTTTGTGACAAAGTCAATGTATTCCAAATATAAGTCCAAAGTTCATACTTGATAATAAGCAAACGAACACAAAATAATAAAAAATTTTTCATGTCTTCCACATAATGCTGCTCCTCCCTCATTTTCTTGTTTCACAGAACCAATCTCTTATTCCTACACTACCACCATTCCAAAGGGGAGATATTCTCTCCAAAACCAATATACATGAAGAAACTCAAATCAATATAAATACAAGTAAACATACAAAATACAAATAAATGCTATACCATTATCCCTATTATGCAAATATGTACGCAGCATTAGTGCACTAAAGAATGTGCTACGATAGAATGCTGACCAACTGGAGTTTTTGTGATAAGTGTTATTGTTTTTATCACAGAAGCGGAAGCTGGTGTGCAGGTAAACAAAACTCTTGAAAGTTACAGTGGTACCAAGCTAAAAGTTTCAAAGATCCAAGCTGTTTAGCCCAACACGCACACATGCAAATAGAAAGAAACGTTTGATAACAAAGTATTTAGATGGAGGTAGACCAAATATGGTTACAGGATTAGTAGTTGTGATCTGACAGCAGAGATTCAGACAGAGAAAAAAGTAAGAATGGGAATCCATTTGCAAAGGAGCCATTATGACGTTCAACTGGAGAAAAACCGTAAACTTACACCTTATTTTAGCAAAAAACGAGGTAATTCAGATCTACGAATAAAGGTCTTTCCTTTTAGCCTATTCTCTTTAAATTCTTTTGCACCTTGACAAGATGTGTTATGAAACTACTCGTAATTAATAAATATTAAACTCATCGAAGCACAAATTATCTTACCTTGCTGAAGTAGCCAG
The DNA here is from genome assembly GCA_023638005.1 of Forsythia suspensa. Classification (NCBI taxonomy): domain Eukaryota; kingdom Viridiplantae; phylum Streptophyta; class Magnoliopsida; order Lamiales; family Oleaceae; genus Forsythia; species Forsythia suspensa. Next base: position 168,979 of record JALRMA010000390.1, read on the forward strand.
CTAATTGAGTACTATGGGGGCGTTCAGGATCCAAAAAAGAGAAAAGCAGGTTCATCAACTGTCACTCAAAAGTAAGAGGACAACTGGTAAGAGTCTAGATTAAAATGATGGAGTCCATTGAGGAAAATTTCCACAACTCACCTCCTCGTCTTCAACCAATGCTTTGAGTATTATATCAACCTCACAAGTAAAAACCTCACAAGCAATGAAAGGAAACCTATACACAGAAACAACTAAAGTTACATATCAGAAGCTTCTCTATTGAAATCCAATATTATCACAGTTCCTCGAAATGGATCTGGTGCCCAGTAGCTAACATGTAGACAAGCGTGATTCTATTCCACACTTACTTCAACGACCGTAGTCTCTCAGCTTCCTCTGGAGGTTCTTCAACTATATATCTAATTAGTTGTTCAACTTGAGCTCTTTCCCGCAAACTGCAAGCCGGTTCAGAATAAAATTAGTTTATCATGGCAAATAGCTACTGAATATTCTATCAAAAAAGAATATATTATCTTGCATAAGACTTTATCCAGGTTGAAAGCGTTTAAAATAATTAGTTCAACTGTGAGCTAAAAATTGTTCTCATGACGAAATTCTGCTAGGGAAATACACAATAAGTGGAATATAAAAAATTAAAAGCAATTTTTTAATAGCATTTTAGCATGATGAGAGAATCAGGAGCTTACAAATTAATAAGACGGCCATTCAGAGATTTGCATTCTTGAATTATTTCATCCTCGTCCAAAAGTTCCTCAAGTGTAAAATTTTCTTTGTCTAAAATGGTCTCCACCTGAAATAGAAATGTAATTAGTAAGAGTAATGTTTTTCACTTAATAAATCACTCAGAAAACATCCGACATGATATTTATTGGAACATGTCAACGACGTCAAAGACGAGTACTTATGATTGTGAAGCTAAAAACTCTTTCAAAACAGGCATAAGTTAATAAAATGTGGAGGAATAAAAAGTCAAAAGATGCTCAATGTTGTGTTTCTTGAAAAAAAAAAAAAAAATCTTTTGTTAAATTTATTTTAACACATGAGATTTTTGTAAAAAGCTCGACCATTTGTTGAACAAGACCAAATGGACATTATAAGGTAGTTGTGAACACAATAAAAGTTCTTCATTTTCGGCCCGATACATTCATATTTATATATATATAAATAAATATTTTGCCTTCAAGAAATCTACAAGAGCTTTCCCACAAAAAACAATGGTGAATATGAGTAAATAAAATTCATAGGAAACCAACATTAGATCAAAAGTATCAGAACTCGATGGGGGTCGACAACACAAATGGAACAATCACAAACATGGTGGCTTGGGGTTCAAAGGAACAGGCAGGATTCATATTCCCCTTAATAAACCATGAAGAAAAGAAGAATTGGATTCTCCGCAGCAGGATGAGTAAAAAGGAAAAGAAAACAATGTATATTTGACAATCTACATAACTCTTATTAGTTATTTCCCATTTGGGAAGAGGAAAAAAACAAAAAGACACATACAACGCCTGCAAATCTTCCCCAACGGAAGATTTCTTGTATCATGGACTATCTGTCATGCAGTTCTTCCAAAAGTATGATTTTCAATTCTTCTTCAATACAGTTTCAAATAAGATAATATTTGTGCTCATTCAATTTAATATTTGTGCTCATTCAATTTAATACCCCAACTTTTCCGGTTGCACAAATTTGTCCGACTCTACGAGATGGTAAAAATCCTTAAATATATGACATGGAAAGGCTTTTAATAATATGACAAGTGGAGTGGCTGTATCAATCATCCTCCTCAGAACCGGTGTGCATGTGTCTACATGCTCAAAGTACTGTTACATCGCTTCCTGTTCAATCAGTTGGAGACTATGATTCTATTCAGCCAAATACCATTACATACACTCCACGGCTCCACCCACAGTGGTATCGTAGCAGAACCGACATAATCAATATAACAATTCCACCAAAGCATAATGGTCAATGAGAAGTGCAATTACACAATTGTCTCCCGGATACCATACAGCCCTAATGTCCCGGTGATACTTGATATATACCTAATTCTTCTACCACCTCTCCAGATTTCACGATACAACAAGAAATTCACATCACTGGGCTCAACTATATCCCGTGCCCAAGAAGAATACCCAAATATTTGGATCCATACTACCAGAGAAAAAAATAAAAATAAAATTATATTCAAGAAAATAAAATCACTTACTGGTGATGCAGTGGAGAGGCCCATGCGCCAAAACATGGTGAATCCTGAGAAGTGATGATTCGCTTTTAGACTCGCCGCAGATCTGTAAACTCAAAAACCCTAGGCTTATAACCCAGCCTCTCGAAACAATCTTGACTCGAGCCGAGCCAGGAAAAATTCAAACGAAGAATACTAAACGTGTGCCTCTTGACAAAAACCCTATAATTTCAAATTGGATTGGATTCTTAATTTAATTTGGATAAAGACGGAGTAAGGGAGAGAAGGAGGAGATGTCAAGGGTGGATATGTATTTAGGGGAAAACAAATAATATAAAAAAAAAATTGAGTTTGATGTAAAATGACTTTCTACGTATTTATAGATATAGCTGATTATTCTTTCCCGTACATCTGGTGAGTGGTATACTGATATTAAATCCCTGTCAATTACAGTATTTATTGGGCAATTTGGCGCAAGTGGTTGATAACTTTTTCTTCAACTTAGAAATAATTCCTAAAGTTTTTTTTTTTATTTTTGGCATAAACATTTCTAACTATATATTTTGGTATGAAATTGGTCGGTCTTTGATGAAAAATATTAATATGTCTCTAATTTTACTTAGACAAAATTATAATTAGGTTTCTAACTTTTGCAAAAGTTACAAATGGGTTTGGTACTTTTATTTAATAATATTTAATTTAATATACTAAATATATTATTATAGTCGTTAGCAACTAAGATGTGATAAAGACTTTTATAGAATTTAAAAATCAGGTGTATTCAATTCAGCATTTTTAAACTCCATAAAAGTTATAAGGAATTCAATATAGATTTTTAAGGACTTTTAAAAAGTCTTATAAAATTATGCGATATTCAATTTAGACTTTTTAAAATTCTATGAAATTCAGAGGTATTCAAAATGTCGATAACTTTTAATGACTTTATAGAGAATTTTATATATACTAATTTTAAAGTACAAGGCATAAATAAAATATATTACAATTTCTTTCTCATTCACCCTAAGACTTTTAAAGACTTTAAAAAAAAAAAAAAAATCTTCATAACCATTTTTTCATCAATATTTCTATAACCATTTTTTCTCTTTCTTATTTTTTATTCATCATTTTTCCATTTTTCATTAAAAATAAGATAACTTTATAATTAAATTCTTATATAATTGTTGATTGCAATTTATTAATGAATTTCATCAAGTTAAAAACTATTTTTTATTTTTATCTTTATTCTTGATTTTTCTATTTATCTTGATGAGCATGGTTTTATTTTTTTTCTTCGTCTAAATTGGAACTTTGGTTATTTATTTATGCAATTGTGGTGACTAATGACATGTTACCTATAAATTATTAAATATAATAAAGGAGATAATGAACTGGATAAATTTTTTTGTTGAATAATGTTTTAATCGCATGTCATAACTTTTTAATTTATCCACAAACTATTTGAAAGTTTATAGTTTTACTCAAAAAAAAAAATAGAGTGAGTTATATCATTAACTTTTGACATAGTTTACTTAAAGAATAGCAATTAAATAGAACATTAATTTTATGAATTTATTAATATTAATTAATATAATTAAATAAATTATTACGAAAAAATTTCTCTGCGACAATTTTTTTTATGTAGGATATTAAATTTTTATATTCAAAATTTTTAACCGAAAAAACAAAGTCTATAAAATTCCATAAAAGTCGTGAAAGTCATGAAAATATTTCAAATGAAATCTATAAAATCCATAAAAAGTCTAAAAGTCTATTAAAATCTATAAAAGTTAATGAAATCCATCAAAGTAAGTCACTTGAAAATGTCAATCAAAGTCTTTAAAAGCACAGATTAAATACACCCCTAAATATATGATTATAGTCATGTTAATTAAAATTTTCATAACAAAAATTACAATTAGTTCATAACATTTGCAAAAAGTATATATGGGTCCAAGACATTTATTTAATAATATTTAATTTAGTGTACTAATTATATCAAGATCATTAGTATCATTAGGATGAGCTAGGATTCGGTTAGGTAAGGGTAGGATTTAAGTACAAAACAAAATGTTGACATAACTCAAACATGTTAGAAATAAAAGTCATAGTCACGCACTTGATTCGCTTCCACCACTAGCATAGGAAAAAGTTTAAAATAAAGCCAAATCCATGGTAAATATAAAAATATATAAAAAAAAAAAAAACAAGAACATAAACTTTGAAAATACTTTCGTATTCTTCAATTTTGATTCCCAATCCAAATTATGCAATTATCATATTAAGGAAAATAATAAATTCTTACTTAGGGATTTAGTTATGCAATTACCTTATTTTTTAAATTTCTCGAAGTTCAGGACCATAGGTGAAATTTTAAATTTAAAATACTCATTTTCTTTTTCTCTCCACACCTTCAACACAATAAATTATATATATGCATATATATACACGCTTTAACACACATCATATTTCTCTATTTAGTCATGCAATTATAGTCATGCAATTATCGTGTTTTCACTTGATTCACGGCATATTTTGAAGATTAATATTTGAAACTATAGCCAACATCATCCTCGAGGCGAATCTTTTTTTCTTCCACAAATTTCTCAAAGTTCGGTCTGCAGGCGATCGGTAACAAGATGACGCCATGTGACTCCGCCAATGTCGTTAGCATACTAAGGGCTTGTTCGGTAGAGTTTTTTTTGGAAAAAAAATAGATTTTTTTGGTTACTTTTTGACTTTTCAAATTTTTTGGTAGTGTAAAAATGGTTGAAAAGTCAAAAATTGTAGGCAAAAAAATGGGTTTTTATGGAGAAAATGGCAGCCGAACAAGCACTAAATATATCATTATAGTCATGTTAATTAAATTTTCATAACAGAAAAAATATTAAAATATTGTGCTCTAAGTATATATAATTATTATGTGATGTGAATTTGGCTCGCTGCGGTGGAACTTTTATACCGAAAGTCTTGGGCGTCACCAAATCTCATTGTACGTCAACGGGCTTCTTCTTTTCCCCATTTATGTTGTTTTTTTGAAAAAATTATTTTTGTGATTTTTATTTTTCACATAACGCTACAAAGTTAAGACTCGAAGATTGTTATTGTGTTGAGGAAGAGATTAAACACGGTTGTTTAGGCAACAAAAAATCAAGGTTTTTCACTATCAATTTGTTGATTTTCATTGTTATTTTAAGTTGGTTTTTAGTTTTTCTTTGATTTTGCTTTATGTGAACTTCAATGTTTGTTGATGAAGTAGGATGAAATTGGGGTTGTTATTCTTACATTTTTTTAAACAAGTTTAGAAATACTTCCTTGTATTCTATGTTTTTGAATTTTAAGTTTTATTTTGGTCTAAAATCGTTGATATGTGACTTTCATTATATATTTTATTTTTTATTTTGGTTGATGGCATCATCGGCCATTTGATGAAATTTCGTAAAAGCAAATTCTTTGCATTTCTATAATTTTTGAATCCTCGTATTTTTGTGTTTGAACCTTCATTGTGGGGTCTCTTGGTAATTATTGATTTTCTCAGATTTATATAATTATAAAAGCACACAAAAAACAAAATATTTAGCATTTTTAGGTAATTATTTCTCGAGAAAAAGAATCTCAAAATTCTTTGACACAAGATAAAGAAGAATTTTCTATTGTAATATCCATTCAATTTTAATACACCCATAAATTAAGGGTTTTTATTTTTTTATCTTCATGCATTCTTTCCCGTAATTCCATTTGAAATATTATTAAATTTCAAGAAAATTCAAAACAACGCGATTTGGACAATGATTTTAACTCATCAAATAAAACCACTTATTACGCGAGATTTACATTCACCTTATACATAACATGACTCACTTTAAAACATCATTCGAGCTTAAATTACTTTGTTATCAAGACTACCACAAGAATTAACATTTTTACATCGAACAAATAATCTAAATCAAGAAAAAAAAATATAGAAATCAAAATTTAAAATCAATATTACCATCATATATATTCTTAAATTTAGTGAATCATTGATGGAAAATTAACAAATCCATTATTACCACATTACTATCAAACTAATTATCAAATATTAAAAATCGTCATTGCGAGGAAAAAAATATTTTTGGCATAATAAAAAACAAAGACGAATAACAAAGAAAGAAAGTATGAATCAATAATAAGAAAGTCAAAATGCAAAGCCAAATTCATCTTGTTTTGTTATGTTGATGAAGGAATTTACTAAATTCTCGTGCATAATAAGATTGACTTCTTTGATTATTTTATAATTAAAGATAATAATTCAATATATTAAAAATTTTATTAGTATATTTTTATTTATTTTCATTAATTACAATATATATAATGGAATTTAAAGTGGCAAATCACTTTCAATGATCAAAATACAATATTTATATAATATTAAATAGTTTAAATTAAAGCTAAAATAAATTATATTAATTGAAAGATGATTTTAGGAATTACAAGTTATTTGAGGGTAATATCGCTCTATAAATGTTTCTCCCATATTTGGAACATTGTGTATATTTATACCAAATTTAGTTGTTTGAAAATTTCGAATGACAAACAAAAATTGTCCTTAAATAAATTCTGGACAAGTTTTGTAATTTTCCCTTTTATTGTTATGTTTTTAATTTAAGTTTGCTTTTTGGTCTAAAATTGTCGATCTGCCACTTTCATTTTATTTTTTGTTGTTGTTGGCGTCATCGACCATTCGATTAAAGTTTATAGATGATTTGTTGCGTGTCTATAATTTTTGAATCTCGTTGTATTTTTATGTGTTTGAACCTTTAATGTGGTGTTGGTTTGTAATATTGTGTATTTTAGTACCAAATTTAGTTGTTTGAAAATTCCAAATGACCAACAAAATATTGTTTGTAAATAATAAATTTCAAAAGACTAACCAAATTAAGTTGTCTTTCTTTACTTTGTTTGTTGTTTTGGGCTTGTGATGATAGTGTTAAAATTGTTTGACCGTAACTTGTTTTTTTGTTTTGTGCTTAAATTTAAAATAAAAATTATTAGATAAATTCGTGTGTGTTATTGCTTAATTGGGTCATTCTTACATTTTTTTTTAGACTAGTTCAGAAATATTTCCCTTCTATTCTTGTTTTTTTTTTTTGGTTGGTTTGATGGCGTCAACAACCATTTGATAACATTTTGTAGGCCCGATTTGTTGTGTTTGTATAATTTTTTGAATCTCTTTGTATTTTTGTGTGTTTGAAGCTTCATTGCTATCACTTTCATTTTTATTTTTGTTGTTGCCATCATCAGCCATTCAATTAAAGTTTGTAGGGCTCCTTTGATGCGTTTCTGTAATTTTTTTGAATGTCGTTGTATTTTTATGTGTTTGAACCTTGAATGTAGTGTTGACTTGTAATATTATGTATTTTAGTACCAAATTAGTTGTTTGAAAATTCCAAAGGACCAACAAAATATTGTTTGTAAATAATAAATTTCAAAAGACTAATCAAATTCAATTGTCTTGCTTTACTTCGTTTGTTGTGTTGGGTTTGTGATGACGATGTTAAAATTGATTGACCGTAACTGATTTTTTTATTTTGTGCTCAAATTTTATTAAAAAAATTATTAGATAAATTCGTGAAATTTTGTCTTTCCTGTGTCTTATTGCTTAATTGGATTATTCTTACATTTTTTAGACTAGTTCAGAAATATTTCCCTTCTATTCTAATTTTTTTTTTTTTGTTGTGTTGATGGCGTCAAGCAACTATTTGATAAAATTTTGTAGGGTTGATTTCTTTGCGTTTGTGTAATTTTTGAATCTCCTTGTATTTTTGTGTGTTTGAACGTTGTAATATTGTGTATATTTGTACCAAATTTAGTTGTTTAAAAATTCCAAAGGACCAACAAAATTTAGTTGGCTTTCTTTACTTAAATCGGTTATGTGGGATTTGTGATCGTGGTATTAAAATTGTTTGAGTCTAGTGATTTTTTCAGTTTTGTGCTTATGATTTTTTCGTGCTCAAATTTATAGTTTTATTAGAAAATAGTCATGAAATTTTGTCTTTTCAGTGTGTTATTGCTTATTTGGATCTAGTGTAGCATTTGTCACCTATTCCTATGTTGTTTTTTAGAATTTTTTTTATTTGGCTTATTCTATTTGCATTTTACCTACCTCTATGTTATAATTTGGCAAAACTACATTTGAAAATATTATTTTCGGTTTGTGGTTTTGTTATTTTTAGTTATGTTTATCATTTTGGCTACTTGTTTGTTTGTTTGTTTTTGTACATGAATGTGTATATATAGGTTAGAATGGGCAACACACTTATTGCTGTTTGTTTTTTCATAAGCGAAATAGATGGCAAAGAAAATAGTTTTGAAGTAGAAAAATACTGAAACAAAAAGGCGGAGACAGGTTGTACAATAGGGTGCTTAAATTTAAATCTAAAAAGACAATGTATAAAACAAAACTTCAATTGTTTGAGGATCTTGAAGTCAATTATGGCAATGCAAGTAGTAGTTCACAAATATTTGGTGAGCTTTATTGTCTTTACATGCAATGCATGGTCAATTATGAGCATTGTTTTTTATTTTATTTTTGTCGTATTTTGTTGAAATTTAGGTTTTGAATTGTAGTCGAAGAATGGAATGACAAGGATTGTTAAACGTTGAAAGTGGTGGTTTAGAAGATATTGAGAAAAACATGTTTTGTATCAAGAACATCAAAACATGTTCTTAAAAAAAACATTTTTTGTATCAAGAATTCCAGGATAGTTGGTATAGTTCAAATATTATTACCAGACGTATTCCTACCGGAACTTACGTATTATGAGCTCCAACAATTTGTAGTCATTGCAATGCCAAAAAATTTGAAAGCAGGCGGGGGTTTTGTTGTTGTAACAAAAAGTAAAATTGCGAGATGAATAGTTCACCTTCTAAGCTATACAAGTTATATACTTCTAATTCAGATGAAGCATATTGCACTTTAAAAATAGTAGACGAAATTATAATAACTATTTTGCTTTTACTTCATTTGGTGAAGTATGATAATGATCTGTTCAATAACTACAATGGTATTTACACTTTTAGAGTTCGAGGCAAGTATACTATTATATAAATTCGATTATATCAAATGATAATAATCCATCATATTACAATTGTACTTTTACGATAATCGAAAATGAAATACGTAATATATTAAAAATATCACGAAACTTTCGTAAATCAATGTTGCACAAATTGTTAGATTTATTGAAAATCAATCAATACTCTAGATTTTTCCGTTTTTTAAGTGACATTGATAGCCTCGAAACATGTAAAATACATATTAGATGTGACCCTGGTCTTGATCAAATAGTATACAATGTACTATCTGCGTATCAAATGGCTGCAGTTTGGGTTTATGCGGACCCATCTAGTGAGACACAACCATTCGTAATATATCTATTTATTGTCATTCTAACACTTTTCATAGAATACATTTACTATTTTGGATGTTATGATCTCGCTTCAATATCCTTTATCATTTTCCTTTGGTGAAATTTGGTTGGCATGAAAGTATCGAGAAATTGAAGAATGATAAAATTGAAAGTCACAATATAGTAGATAATTTTTGGATGTAGGTAACATAAATTCTACAAAAGCGAGCTAATAGAGAAAGAAAATAAATGTTAGTGGTGACGACAATTGGTTTCCTTTGAACTTATTACATTTGCTTATTCGTGTTGGTTTTATTTGAATTTGATTTTTTTTTCCTTGGCAGCATTGTTGAAAAATAAAAAATGAGTAGAAGTATCTTGTTGTGAGTACTATTACTATAAATTATAGGTAAGAAGTGTATCTAATTTTATTTTGCTTCATGCTGGTAGACTTTTAAAGTAATACGTAGTGGATATGCATGTTAAAATCAAAACAAGTAGATTATATTATTTTCGTCAAAATCAAAGTGAAATATGTGATGAACTTTACTAGGGAGTTGCTGATAGTAAAGAAAATGGTGAAAATAGAGGAGAAAAAATTGGTTGGAATATTATTTTATCGTTTTTTTTTGTTGGGGGTACTAGGGATATGAAAAAGAGAGATATGGATGCAATGACATAGTCCAGCTTATATATTTTTGATAGTAACATGTAATCCTAATTAGGTAGAAATAAAACAAGAGTTGAAGCATCTTGATATATGACAAAATAGACTTGATTTGATTGCTCGTACATTTAGAGCTAAATTAGAAGAAATAAAAGTTGATTTATTCAATCGCCAAATTTTTGAACCAATTCTTGCATATATTTACATTATAAAATTCTAGAAAATGAGAACTTCGCATGCTCATTTCTTATTAATTTCAAGGCATATGCCAAAATTAATAATGTTGATTTAATAGATATCATAGTGTCATATGAAATTTAAGATAAAATAAAACACCCTAATCTTCATTCTACTATGGTTAAACAAATGATGCATGGTCCATGTGGTGTTCTCGAGTCCTTGTAATGTTTGTATGGACAAAAGGGACAATTTAAAACAAATACCCAAAGGAATATTATGCAAAAACTTCTATTGGCAACAATTCTTACCCAACTTATAGATATTGTAATGATAAATAATTAGTTACGCTTAGAGAACAATTATTAGATAACGAGATGGACAAGACCTTATTATTTCTATTTATGTGCTAAGTATGATTTCCACATTAACCCATAAATATATTCAACAATTAAAGTTGTCAAATACTTATATAATATGTTTACAAAGGACAAGATATGATAAGTTTCTCAATACATATTAATGAAAGTGAAACACCTATTTATGTTTGGGTATTTTATCCATAATCGAACCAAAACCGGAGGTTTCAGTCCAGTTCAAACAAAAGTAGATTAGGAACAGGAATTGAGAACCGATCGAGTCCTGGTCGATTATGAACTTGAGGCGTGGGCACCCAATTGTGGAACAAAATTTGTCATTTTTCATAAGTTTTTTATTTTTTCAATTTATTCACCATGACCCAATGACCCAACCTAACATCACGATACCAAAGACAAGAATTCAACTATCTAACATCCAAACAAAAAGCTCAAAATCCACCGCCCTAGACCTAAACTCGATTGACCAAATTCTAAATACCCAAATCCCATATGCTCGATCGCTATTCACTCTAATACACAACACAAACACTATCACCTCCCTCGCACTCTAACACTTTGTTGACAAGTTGGTAAATTACGATGCAAAGAAAATGATGAGATGGAAAGAAAAGTAGACAATGTTTATTATTATATTGTTTTCAGATGAATGAATTTATGTTGTTTTTAATAATTGTAGAATCTAGAACTTTCTTATTGTTGGTTTCTAGTTTAAGTTTGTTCTTTGGGTATATAATCTGGTGCTTATGCTCTGCTAGATATTGCATATTATTTGGTGGCATATATTTTAGTGGATTAAGAAAGTGTTAAAATATGTATTTGGTGGTATATTTTTATTTATTCTATTTTTGCTAGTTATTGGGAAGATAATTTGTATTTTCAGCTCACGATTTTTTTTAAAAAAATGTTTGGGAACCGAACTAGAAGCTGGAATCGGAATCGACGATTCAGGTTCGAATTTGGTTCTAGTGATTACTTGGACCCAAATAGTTTCATTTACGAAATATTTGAAGTGTAATGAGTGGTTTTGGGTATTGAAATACCCAGATCGACTCCCAAGCCTACACCTATTGATGAAATCGAAAGATATCAAACTCGTGGATTTCTCCACCCAAAGCAATGCGGAGAATATATGGATCTGAAATGTCTCCGTCATTTATATCATTACAATTACATATTGAAAATAACCACTTAGTCATGTACAGAAATTATAAAAATTTGGCACCAGTTATTAACACAAATTCAAGACAACGAACAATGTTAACTGAATTCTTCCGAATGAATATTACATACAAAATAATTAAAATAGTATTATACAATTATTTCCTCAATATTTTACATGTAATGAACAAATTAAGATATGGACTCGAAGGAAAAAAAAAGAAATGTTATTGGAAGAACAGTTGTAGCTAATATATCTGAAGGAAAAATATCTAGTTGCGAATTTATTAAATCATATTAGATGAGCAACTTCATTTGAGATTTTGAAAGTAGTAAATGGTGTTTCTATGTTGTCGTTTTGTGAAGTAGCTATTTCGCTTGGTTTATTAAATGATGACAATTATTGAGAACTTTGCTTAGGTGAAGCTATTAGTTATTAGATGCCCATTTTCTTTTCGTCGATTATTTTGTGACCTAATAATTCAGACGATTTATGGAATAAATTTTGAGAACTTATATGTGATGATTATGTAGTTAACGGTATTTCTACTGCAACTTTTGAAATGAAAGCTTTACATGAAATAAATTCTATACTAGAAGCAAGTGGTAAAAAACATAAATAAGTACCGCCTTGTAGTACTTTTTGAAAAATACATGAAAGAAGAAGAAAAGTTAGCGAAGATAATTATTCAAGAAATGAACAATGTTGTTATAGAGAAGAATATTGTCTACGTAAGTGCTCTAAATTAACATAAAAATAATAGCTTATGATGAAATTCTGAAAGATATTTTTTGTGGACGGACCTAGTGGAATTGGGAAAACTTATTTGTATAAAGCTTTGCTTTCAGCTGTTCGATCCAAAAATCTCGTAGCTTTAGCAACCATTTCTTTAGGCGTAGCAGCCACTCTATTACCTAGAGCACGGACTGCACATTCAAGATTTAAGATTCATCTTGAAATTAGTTGCTATGTGACTTTTTTTAGTTAGTAAGTAATATGAATTAGTCTACCTTGTTTAGAATGACGAAATTGATTATTTGAGATGAAGCACCAATAGTCTACCGTTACGCTATAGAAGATGTAGATAGGATGTTAAGAGATATTAATGATTGTGAGTTGCCATTCGGTGGAAATGTTGTTGTGTTATGAGAGAATTTTAGACAAGTTTTACTAGTTGTTCAAAAGGAAATAGATAGAACATAATGCGAGCAAGCTTGGTCTATTCAAGCTCATGCCCCCATTTTATAAAGTTCAAATTAGTCCAGGATATGAGAGCTTAGTTAGATCCAATGTTCTAAAAAGTGTAAAGTGTGGCTAGGCGTGGAGGTCGAGCTTCAAATTTTTCGAGCTTAAATGAGGCCTAGGCGAGAGCAAGACAAAGGAAAGGCAAGAGGCTTAAACGTGAGGCATGGCTGGGCGTGGAGGCCAAGTTTCAAGCCTAGGCGAATCTTAGACGGTCTCTTTAGAACAGGTGGTTAGATCCATACTTTCTAAATTGTTACTTAATTTTGGCGATGGAATTCAACCTGAGCATTCTTGTAACATGATTGAACTACATTAAATTATAGGAGACGATTTTACATATTATAGCTTCGATGAAACGTTAGAAAAAACCGAACAAGGTATCCACAGAGATTTTTTGAATACATTAACTCCAAATGGTATTCCATCTCATGATCTTGTACTAAAAGAAAACTGTCATATTATGTTACTTAGACATATTAATCCATCTTAAGGGTTAACTTGTGGTGCTTTTAAACGTAATGTTATTCATGCTGAAATAGCTGTCGGGGGAATAGCGTGGGAATAAAGTATTTTTACGTAGGATTATATTTATTCCACTTGAAAGTGATAAAAACTCATTCTCTTTTAAAAGAACTCAATTTTCTAATTGTCCGTGTTTTGCAATGACAATAAATAAAGCTCAAGGTCAAACTCTAGATTATGTTGGATTATATCTTCCGCTATCTATATTTTCACATGGTCAGTTATATGTTGCATTATCTAAAGTATAAACAAATAATTGTTATAAAGCTTTGATTGTACCAAATGAGAAAACAAAACTACATCTATAGTGCACAAAAAATGTAGTTTACAAAGAAATTTTAGTAGTTGTACATCTATAGTATAATTTAATATGTGTGTGTTTGTGTTTGTGTTTAGTGCAAGTTGCGTACAAAAATGTCATGTGTAGCCGAATTGCCACAAAGATTTATTAGCCTATACACATGTTAGAAAATCACAACATCCGTTTGGTTAGTTTAAATTAAATCTACTATTTTAGTTACTTTCAGAAATGTGTACTTCTTTATTACCTAATAGATTGAAGCAATACTTTAAAACACACAATCATATCGAACAAGATCTTTTAATGTTGCTTTTAAAACATGCAATATGTTTTGTAGCCACTACCTCAAGCCTTTGCCGATCAATATGCATGTGAACTAAGTGATACAATTAGTTTGATCGATTATAGCAGTATAATTTGGAAAGTTCGATTAAAAAGATTAAACAATAAAGTCTTTCTTGGTAGTGGATGGGAACGTTTTGTTGATCATCATGCTCTAAAAATGATTTTCTCCTTTTGTTCGAGAGTATCGTCGGCAATGGCATTGTTGATATTTTCTCCATTCACTCAGAAAATGCGCCAGATAATCCTAATTGAAAGGTTAATTTATTCACTTATTATTTCTTGAGCATAACCATTTACTAGAATAGAATTAATAATTAACAATAGCTAAAGGATCACGTAAATAAATCACAACTTAGAGAAGAGGGAAGAACATAAATACAAAACAAAGAAAGAATGTACTACCTAAGTTTCTTGATATGAATCAACTTCATAATAAGGAGCATACTTTTTCAATGATTCTTCTCTCATTGCAATAAAAGAGGCAATGGAGATCATTGTTTAAGTCAAATGTACAAGAAGTTATATTCGTGTCCACATAAATATTAAGCACCACATAAAACACATTCTAAGGGTTGGTGCTTGTGTAGTTTTCTCACTTCTTTATCACTGTGAAATTATAAATATATATTCCTCAAGCTACAGATTTCATCTACTTTGTTAGCATGCTTGTATATATGATGATTAACTTTTTGGGCTTGTTGTTCATATTAGTTGCCAGAAATTTTGAATCTTTTTTCCCGTGGGCCTTTGCCTGAGGATCTGAAAAATAAACATATGTAGTAATTTTATGCAATTAACTAAAATTGATATCTATTCATCTCCTTGAATTATTTATTTCTGGAGGTAATTTTTTCATTTGATTGTCAAGCCTTAGGAACAACAGAAGGAAATTTTCGTTCTCAACTAACACGTGATTAAAAAATGCTTGAGCACCCAACTGCACCATCGAACCTCAGTGATAAACGCAACTCCATATAGCTAAAGTTTTATTTTATTGTAACCCTCTTCAAGTATTGCATTGTACTTACAAATTTACAGAAATAACAACAAATTTTTTGAATAGATCTTGTGAACATGAAAATTACATATTGTTACCCACGTACCATAGCATCGCCAAGGCAACGCATTCCCCCCTCCTCCTCAAATTAGGTGCAAACATGCTTCGTTAACTAATATAATTTCTTTTATATCCTATTTATAAATTTAGTTAACATGTAAAATAATAGACCTTTTTTTTCTAATTCAGAGAGAGTAACATCAACTGCAATAGGTTGGGTTTAATCAAGTACAGCTAAGCCCAAGGCTAACCATTTTTGCTTTCATAAAACCCATGTTTTCTTGATTGTAAAGATGTGCAATATCCACAAATCAAGTCTAAACCCATGTTCTATCCCTCATTACTTTTAAGTACAAGTTATCCTAATAATAAGCAACTATTTTATCGTTGTGTATCATTTTGACTAAAAAAGTACATATACAACAATGTTTTAAGAGAGCAGAGCACACATACATCAGATTTGTATACACATCTAAAGATCTAGTATTCAAATATTTTTGCATACAACTTGTTACACACGTGCTGCAGATATTATTTTTCGATGAGTACAACATGGTACTATCCTAATATAAGCTACCATATGCATGAGCATTGTTTCTTTCACAAATCACCACTTCTTTGTGTCTTACATACATATACAAACATATATGTCTACCACTTACCTCTATATAAGTTTCACCCATTCTCATGAACCTTAAGCATCCTTTTAGCCTTCCTAAAAAGCATAGCAATCTCTCACTCTTGAAGAACTCTGCAGAGGTAAACACTCCTATATTTTTCATCTACATAATTTTGTAATGAATAACAACTTCATAGAAACTTATAATATTTGTTTCTCAATTTGCAAATCTTTGAATCCATTGTAACATCATTATCATTATATCTAACTCTTACCCTTTGATATTCTCTACATATGGAATCTTGAATATAACTTGCATATCACTGCTTTTTTCTTACACCACGTACTAGCCCTAAATGTAATTAAAATTTGGAGTTTTAGGTACTAAACAATGGGTGAGAATTATAAGTTGATATCTTCCATAACTCCCAGCGACACCAATTGGATAGCAAAAGTAGTAGTTGTTGAAAAAACTTCTTTAAGGACAGCACACACAATAGAAATAGTAAATACACCTCTTTTACACTTCAAGTATGTTATCATTGTATGTTAAACCACTGTTTGCATTATTGCCTTCATTTGCTAATTTTGCAATCTACTAGAGATTTTAGTTCTTTAACTAAACATATTAATTTTATTTCTCATGTGAAATAGAGGAACAAGGTACAAGCAACGATCTATGATACCAACATACATGTGTTTGAAGATCATCTAATACCATCAAAGGCATACCTCATATCAAACGTTGCCATCAAACTCACAAAACCCCAATGTAGATCTTCTGTTGTATAGATATTTATTTCTTTCCAAAGAGTAACAATTTGTATATTCTATTGAATTATGATGAGTTCCTTCTACAGGCATCATTGGAGTAGCTGTTGACATGAAACCAAAGCGGCTCATTCAAACTCTTTTAGGGACTCAATCATATATACAAGATATAGTTCTTATTAATGAAAGGTATACATGCATTAATTTACATTACATATAGCTTCATTCACTCATATATCCAATGCTTATTTTGTTCCACTAATATTTTATTATATCTAATATTGTTTCTTCATTCATGGATCAGGTTTGAAACAACATTGTTGACTACGTGAGATCAATTTGTGGAAAATAAATGCACTTTCATATCGAATAACTTAAATAAAAAGCCAGTCATTGTCCCCAGCCATCTAAAAGTTTCATCCTTCAGTGGTAAGCGTCAAGTACAAACTCAGTCCAATTTGTGTAACATAGCTATCAATTACTATTTCTTGCCTCTACTTTTTTTGTATCTATTACATTTTACTAAAATTTTAATTCTTAGTTCATGCATTTTCCTATTTCATGTTTGCTTATTTCATTTGTAGGTGTCTCAATCTCCACAAAAGCCAACGTCACCTTCTTCTTCAATGCTCCAATTGAACAAGTTGTTCATCTAAAATACTAGTAAATAATACTTAACATATATCTACTTCTTTGGACTTTAATATTTATATACAAAATGCTTGACTCATATGACCTACTATATTATATATAAGGATCAAGAAAACATTGAAAAATAAATCAAATGTTCATGAAGAAAGAATATCTTGTTGCAACACCAAACACATTATCTGCTCCAAGCGAAGACAAACTGACAGAAATTAAAAATATTAAAGGGCTACAGGTAGTGGTAATTACTGTCAACTTTTACATTTTCACAAAAATATACACCAACCACTTATAACTTGGTTTACCTTTCATACTCCTAATAATATATATTACAATGTCCAATGCTTGCCTTACTAACTATAAAATTGCTACTTTTGGTTAGAGGCCGAGCATATGTATAAGAGTTTTCAATCAATGTTTGGTATATAGATTGTGACATTTGTACAAAATCTCAAGTGCAAGCTTTAGTGAAATCTATCATTGTATATTTTGTAAATCTCTCTATGCACATGCAACTCCAAGGTAACAACTATTTTAGTAGCATACACTCAAAGACATGTAACTCAAGGTAACAACTATTTTTAGTAGCATACACTACACTTTTTTACTTTAGTACGCCCCACAGAACTCAACAACTGGCTCACCTTTTCTTCTTTTTTTTTCTCACATAACCATTAATGTTGTGTTTCATAGTTATCTTATTGCTACACATATATCAAGATAGAACATGAGTCTTTGTTGAACTCAAGACTCAATATAATCAATTGTTGGAAGGGTGATTGGGAGAACCCGAGGGAAAAAATGTTGCAATGTTCTCGCCCACGTGCATTGATGGAGCTAACTTCTCGTAAGTACACACATCATCGCGCCACTAGATACAAACAAGTTACTCTTCATAATGCTAACGATATATTCTTGTTTCCATAGGACAACCATCCGCAAGTCTTGGATGAAATCTGAATTATAGTTGAAGAGAGCCATTTGCTTTATCTAAATGCTGTTAAGAAGGATGATCATGTAGATTAATAGAAGAATGATATTATCTTCATGATCGAACCATCTCCGTGGCACTAACAGAGAAATGACAACAAGTCCTCCACCTCGAAGATTTAAGTTGTACCTCACGAAACACTAGTCTCGCACCACATTAACTCGCCTTCAACAAATGAAATAAATGCTCTTTGAATTCTCATGCGTTTCAACTTGAACAAGAGATGATGAATAACATCATGACACTAATGAAAACAAAATTCTTGAAAGCTCTTATACAACCCCATCAAATGTCAAAGACCAGAACAAGGGTCTAGCAATAGATTAATTTCAAATGGCATGCTTTTTTTTTTTTTTGCTGCAAATATTCTTCATCATGTGCAGTTCCAATGGTTTTAGAGGTGTTAATAGCTTTTTGTCCATTCCACAAACCAACTATTACTTATTTCATCTAATGAGAAAATTTCACTTACAAAATTCTCATGAAATGTTTTCCTCTTTTGTAATGGGAAAACAACAAACCAGATCCTAAGCACAACTTGTATATGCACAAGAATGATGTTGGATTGATTCACTCCAATCTGTATTTATTCTACTTATATATAAGGTATAGTTCTGTATGTATATATTACAGCAGTTACCATGAATAAAATATATTTTTACAACCCCATTACAAATATTTAATATTTTTTATCCATTTATTTCCCAACACTCACATTATTCAATATTTTGTTCCAAAATTTTACAACCCCATTAGAAATCCAATGACAACTACAAAACGTGCAACGCACGTGCCTCGACTAGTATGTACTTAAAAGCTAAAGAACATGTTTGGAAAAGGGTTAATTTCACTGATGGTCACCAAGTTTCATTGAAATTACAAAACCGTCCTTGAAGTTACAAAGTTTCAACAATGATCATCGAAGTTTACTAAAGCTTGCACCAAAGGTCACTATGTAAAATTCCCAACTTAAGTTGATGATGTGTGATAAGTGCATTATGTGCACTTATTCGTAGAGTCCGATAGGGGATAGAAATATACCGCTATGCTTTACGTGATCTCTAAGTATTCACAAATTCTAATGCATTCTTGTATGCTCGCATTCGTCATAGAAATATAGTCGGGTCGCATATAGGAATAGATTTAATTCTACTCGAGAGAGATTGTTAAATTAAATTAGGAATATTGATTTTCATAAGTAAATCATGTTATCAAATTGAATGGTTCGGGGTTAAAGATAATTGATATAAGTGGATTCGGGATCCTAGTACACTTTTCTTTTCCAATTTTAAAGTAATTCTCTTTTAGTTTAATTTCTTATTTGTTTTGATTTATAATTAGTTAATTAATTTTAGTTCATGTTTTAATTAGTTTAAGAAACAAATATTCAAAAGTTCATTAGATTCGGTTAAGGTTAGTATAATTGAACTGAACTATCTAAATCTTCGTGAGAACGATACTTGGACTCAACATCCACTTTATTACTTGAGCGATCCATGCACTTGCGAAAAATTATTAAAGATACAAAATCGCTGACAAGTTTTTGGCGCCGTTGCCAGGGATTTAGTTTTAATTCTCTTCAATTATATTAGCACTAATTCGAACTTTATTTAATTAATTTCTCTATTATTATATTTCTCTTTATTATTATTATATTTTTCTAGTTTATTTTAGTGTTCAACTTGTCTTGTTTCAGACCACAACACAAGATGGAAGACCAGGAGATTGATGAGGACAACATGCTTGTTGGAGATTTCTTTGCAATGCACATGGCTAATGTCATGAGATATGACGCAATTTCTGAGATTGATGAAGACAACATGCTCGTTGGAGATTTTATCGCAATGCAGCAGGCTAAAGAGATTAATGAGGAAGTAGACATTATCACGGTGCTAACTACAAAAATAGATTCTTTGGCACACAAAATAGAGAAGATGTCACAATCCGCCTATGTGATGAAAATGAAGAAATCAACTTGTGAAGAGTGTGGGCAAATCACTACACACATCGAATGATCTATTCTATTACAAAGAACCCATGCAAGCCGAATATGTTCAAGGTGGACATTATCAGCAAAATTATGCTTTCTCTAATACATATAATCCATGTTGGCAAGATCATCCAAATTTCTCTTGGAATGATCATCAGAATAAAATCAGACCACAATTTCAGCAGTCAGAAAAGAGAAATTCACTAGAAGACGTATTTAATAAATTCATGGAGACAGCTGACCGATGCTTAGGATCTAATAATCAATACATGAACAAGACGGATATCTCTTTTCAAAATCAAGGCGCTTTAATAAAGAATCTCGAGACACAAGTGGATCAGATAGCAATTGCTTTATCACCCAGAGTACCAGATACATTGCCAATTAATGCATAGGTGAATCCCAATTAAGGTGTTACAGCTGTTACTATCAGACATGATGTTCAATTACCAAAAATTCATGTGAAGAGGCCAGTTGCAAATAAAGAAAATGAACCATCCACTGATGAGGAGCACGTGGAATGCAGTCGAGCAGACAACGAGATATTAAAGAGAGTTCGGATATACCACAAGTTAAGACAACTGTTCCTATCAAATCATATGAGCTTCCAATCTTACTTCATCAGAGATTACATAAGCACGAGTCAAACAAGCAATTCTCCTACTCTTCTATTTCTTCTAAAATTGATTTTGTGATCAAGGTTGACGAAGAAGTTGAAATTTTCGTGGTTGTGTTCGAGCAAGATGCTACACTAAAATCATATTTTTATGGGGAGCACAAATTCAAAATTTTGAGGATAAATGAAAAATGGTGCAAAGTCAATAGATGCAAGCAAAGCAGGTCCTCAAAAGCATTATACAAAGTGCCGTGAGCAATCAGAAAATAAGTCGAGCTAATGACTATAAATAAGCGCTTAATGGGAGGCAACCCATTTTCTAACCCTTTTATTTACTTGTTTTATATGTAGTAGTTTTAATTAATTTAATTAATTTATTAGTTTTTATTTTATTTATCTATGCCCTTAAAAAGCTTTACTATGTCAATCGCAGGATGTCCTACTTTGCAAGAGTCCCAGCTCCACATCTGAATACACTTAAACTGGACCTTCAGCCAGCCAGATCCATCTTCTTCATATCTATCTCCAGAGAGTAACCGATCTTTTCTCTCCTCTATTTGCTTTAGTTTGTTATTACATTAAGGACAATGTAATGTTTTAGTTTGGGGGTGGGTTAAGTATCATAATACTTAATTATTTTGAATTTGCATACTATTCGGGTAAGTATCAAAATACTTAATTATTTTCAATTTGCATACTATTCGGGTCTAAAAAAAATTTAATTTCGTTTCAAAAAAAAAAAAGGAATTTTTTTTTATTCTTCGTCTTTCCAAAAAAAAAAAAATTAGCTATTGTCGAATATCTTATCGCCAATGATAATATTTGTTTGAATTTAAGCACGTTTTTAGTTAGAATATTAGACAACACTTTAACTCGTACTTTTACCCGAATACTTATCCATGTTAGACTATATTTGAAGCACGTAGTCTCATTGACTTATCACTTATTGGAAACATTACTTGAGTGTATGTGTTGATATTATTGACTTAGATCATTGTGAAAATTCATTCCTAAATCTTTAAGCTAGTACCAAACTGTTTCGAGAACAGTTTGGGGTGGTAAAGTTACTACTTGTGTTTTGAGAATTTTGATGGTTTGGATTTTCCGAGTATTATCTTTGGTTGAATAGGTTATAGTCAAGGAATCTAAACCGAGCATTACTCATCTCTTGATAAAATAAAATAAAATATATGACTCGATCAATTAAGCCTATTAGGGTATTTTGAAACCTGGTGCCTTAAGGTCATCTGACTTGGGAGTCATCGGCCCAAAGCTCGCTACATGAGTCACAAAATAAAAAAAAATAAAAATTTACATATTCACTTCTCTTATAGCCTATGGGACTCGAGCAATTAAGTCTGTTAGGGTATTTCAAAACCTGGTGCCCTATGGTCATCTGACTTGGGAGTCATCGGCCCAAAGCTCGCTACAAGGGTCACATAGAAAGCTAGTGAGAGAGAAGTATTACACATGATGTAAGATCGTTTGTATTGGTTAAATAAAATAAAAAGAGTTAAGGTGCTCGGTAAGGATTGCTAGGTTAGAACCTAAGAGATTGAAGATGAGAATTTAGAAATCACTCACCATCATAGTTCTAGGAATACAAGTTTCTAATTTTTACCACTTTATTTGAAAAAGCATTGTATTGATCAGTAGGAACCAAATTTGCTAGAACACCTCAGGATTAGAGAGAAAATCATAAGAAGTGTGTAATTTACGAGAGGTGTAAGGAATAAATGACTACAAAGGGTTCGGGATTGTAAAAGTATCAACAACACAATATTGGTCGTGGTCTAATACATGTGTAAGTTCAATTTTTGGCTAATCACACACTCACTAAAGGTCAAGCATTGGATAAGTGAAAATATTTTGTGTTGTTTGATATCTTTCTAAACATGTTACTTTATTTTTCAAACTTGAGGCATTTGGTAAGAAACTTAACATTAACTACATTCATGTTCATTCTTTTAGCTTAGTTTAAAGTTCTAGTTTATTTTTATTTTTGTTCGAGGACGAACAAATGTTTAGTTTGGGGGTGTTTGATAAGTGCATTTTGTGCACTTATTCGGGCCTTTAAACTAAGCTTTTATTCCGTCATTTTACCAAATTTATACTTAATTTAGTATTTTATTCTTCATATTTCAGTTTTGGACCTCTTAAATAGCAATTGGAGAAAAATGGATGAAAAGAGCAATAAATTGGAAGATATTTCAAAAGAATGAAGATCCAATTGTACTTAATTGAAAGTTGAAGGACCAAATTGGATATTGATGAAAGTTGAAGGACCAAATCAGAGATGATTAAAAGTTGAAGGACCAAATCGGATGTTATAAAAGATGGAGGACTAAATCAGACGGAATGAAAAGTTGAAGGACCAAAATGACCAAGATCGAAAGTTGAAGGACCAAAGAAAAATTGAAAAGTTACAAGCTGGGCGATCGCCCAGCTTATTTCTGGGCGAGGGCCAACAACCTATAACAGAAGCAGAGAACAAATCGATGCAACTGGGCGATCGCCTAGTGCTAATTTTGGGTCACGGAAGATTTTTTTTTTTTTTTTCGATTCGACTCGATTAGGTAACTTTTGGCCCACGATTTTTAGGTCTTTTTGGTATCTTTTAGGGCACAATTAGGTAACTATAAATATGAGTTATTAACTCAATAGGTGGTTTTTGATGGAATTTTGGAGAGCCGAATTTGGAGAGAAGAACGGGAGACAAATCAAGAACGAAGATCAAGATTCATCCTTTCAAGATTAAAACGAAGATCAAGTTCAATATTTTTAAAACGAAGATCAAGTTCAATATTCTATCTCCCAATTATTTTCTTCTTATCCGGGTGATGAACTCCATATTTTCATATCTTCTTTATTTTCGTATTATTAGTATGCTAGGCTAGAATTAAATAGTGCTAGGATCATGATGAAACTTGTATCACGAATCTTTAATTCTTCGAACCTAGTTTTTGATATTTAAGCATGTTTTTATTTTTGAACAATTGATATTGATTTTCTCTTCATCTACAATTATATGCGCAATAGTTGTATGATTCTTGTGGCTTATTTTGGCTTATTTTACCTTCGAGAGATGGAAAATAGGTTGTACATATATTAATTGTCGAGAGTCCGATAGGAGATAGAAATATACCGCTATGCTTTTACGTGATCTCTAAGTATTCACAAATTCTAATGCATTCTTGTATGCTCGCATTAGATTCAATATAGAAATATAGTCGAGTCGCATATAGGAATAGATTTAATTCTACTCGAGAAAGATTGTTAAATTAAATTAGGAATACTGATCTTCATAAGTAAATCATGTTATCAAATTTAATGGTTCGAGTTAAAGATAATTGATATAAGTGGATTCGGGATCCTAGTACACTTTTCTTTTCCAATTTTAAAGTAATTCTCTTTTAGTTTAATTTCTTATTTGTTTGATTTATAATTAGTTAATTAATTTTAGTTCATGCTTTAATTAGTTTAAGAAACAACCATTCAAAAGTTCATTTGATTCGATTAAGGTTAGTATAATTGAACTGACCTATCTAAATCTTCGTGGAAACGACACTTGGACTCAACATCCACTTTATTACTTGAGCGATCTGTGCACTTGCGAAAAATTATTAAAGATACAAAATCACGACAATGTGTCGTTGGTAAATGTCCAAGTGGCACACAATTGGATGACACGTGTCAAACATTATTGCCATGTAGACTTTCCCCACAAATTATAATAGATTTGGACCTCAATAAACACTTCTAAAATATAAGGACATATATGAAAATACTTCACAATAAAATCAGATTTACATTTCCATTTCCATCCCATTTCAGTCCTGTTCTTCATTTCATTCCTAGCAACCGATTAAAACCCTAATTTCTCCCCCATTTGGTAGAATTCGCAATTAATCCTCACCGAATGAAATTGCAATCTATTTTAAAGGCATTACCATTTCTGGCTAGTCGGTTTGCGTGCTTTGTTGAGATTTTCAGTTTATTATTTACTTATTGTGGGTGACATTGAAATGGAAAAGGAATTCGACATGGAATGTAGATGCTATTGCAGGGGTCCATTGTGTATTGAAGACATCATGGATCGATAAAAATTGGCCGGAGATTCTTGGGATGTCCCAATTATCGGGTATGCCAGTAGTTCTAATATTCCATGTTTCGACGTGGATTGTAGATTCTTGGGATGGATGAATATCCAAGGTGTTTTTAACATTCTTCGTTTCTAATGTTTTGCAGGATGGTGGCGGGTGCAATTACTTTGATTGGATTGATCCGCCAATTCTGAATAGAAAGAAATCTACATTTCTCAGCTTGCTTAGAAAGAACGAGTCGTCCAAAGTGAGGCTACATAGAATAGAGAACAAATGGGAGTTTGTTGAGGGAGAAATGCAGATGCTTCATGCGGATGTCGATAGGCTTGAAGTGGAACGCTGTGAGCTTGAAGAGAACTTTCTGAACTCTAGAGCAAAATACAAGTTCCTAGTGTATGTATTGATTATGTAGTGTGTTATAGTGTTGGGAGATCAATTGTTAGCTAGGAGTTAAAATGTTGGCTGCCAAGAGACTCGTTTAGCTTTCATTGGAAAAGTAATTAATGTGGGTTCTTGGCATTAAGCATTGTATCCAGTCAATGTTTGTATATTTGCAAAAATTATGTATTATGTATACATTTCATGATTTCTTATATTCTCTCATTTTCCTTTTCTTCGTCTCTCTATTGGCATGTTATTCACTTTTTCTCATTACTAACACTGATAATGGCCGTGGAACTCTAGGTAATTGCTGGTTACAAATGTTAATTTTTGCCAAATCAAACCATATAACAGGTTGAACATAAACTACCTCATTTTGAAGATTATCATATGCAAACATTATTAAATGCATGTTTAGGTTGGAAAGAATATGATAATGGGTTGCACGTAAATTGATAAAAGGATTAAAACTACAAATAGATAACCTGCATGGTGAATTCATAGCATGACCTTTCATTTGTACCAAACTTTACCCATATCTGATTACAGTAATAAACATTTTCACTACTGGTGGCTCCAAACTTTTGACAAAAAAATACAAAAAAGTTTCAAATTTGCTAGCTCCAAAGATAAGAAGATTCACATCATACAAAAGTATTAGTGCTAGCTCCAAAATGCACAAAATGATCTACCCGGTTTCCATCAAAAAATAAGACAAAAAGGTTACTTCAAGCTCGAACCCTACCATTTGTTCATCAAATTGTTCCACGATCCTCTAGCATTGGCGTTGAAACCGAATTTCCAGTGGACTTTAATCTTCGCCGAGGCGTGAAATTTTCCCTTGTTCTTGGTCCAGATCTCGCCACAAAATTTGTGAAAAAAGAAGTCGGTATTTCACGATGCCGATCCCACTTAGAGAAGAAGCGTTTGCTGGGAATAGACAACATGTTCTCCAACATGTGCTCTTGAGCTCGCACCTAATCCAAATCCATCTCCATGTTGGTTTTCATCATACGCAATTGAGAAAGTAAAAGTGATGAAACTTAAAAAAGTAGAGTTCTTATCAAATGAATTAACAAAATAGTAACTAGTATTAAATCATTTGAGTGGCAAAATAACATATAACATATTTCTTATCAAATTAAATACCTCATGAGTTTTGGAGCTTGAATGAAATCTTTTATTATGCCCCAATTGTCCACAAAGAGTGCATTTCATTTTCTTGCTTCCATCACTTCTTCAATCTAGTTTCTTGGTCTTGGTTTTGGCCATAGAAGCTTCCTCTATACCTATACGGTGCTTCATCTGTTTTCTACCCCTTTTTTTGGTAAACCAATTTGGAGGTTTAACTGGTTCAAATCCACTCGGAGGCCACATCTTTTTTCCATTTATCGGGTAAATGGGGTTCTCGTAAGCTCTCAAGTACGTTGTAACTTTGTAGTACTCATCTACGAATTGAAAAGGATCCTTGCCCCATTCACGAATGCTCGCTATTACGTGTGGACAAGGCACACCACTCAAATCCCACTTCCTACATGCACATGTCCTTGATCCTATATCAACAACGAATTGACCATCAGAATAAGGACCAGACACTTGATATTGCATATCCCCATTATATAGTGATCTCCAAGAAAATGATTCTTTTGTGTTGGCTTCTAACTTCTTAAGAATTTTTGGACAAATATCACCAACAACGTTTGCAACCAAATCTTGCCGTTTGTACATCCGAACCATTATTTTGTTTTGAATGCCTTGGAGCAAATTTAAAATGTCTTTCCTCTATCTTCTTTTATGTAGTTGTTGAAACATTCACATAAGTTGTTTAGCAACATATCACATTTCGAAAATTGTCGAAAATGAGATTTCGACAATTGCTCCGCCGGTTTAGCACTTAACCACCCTGTGTCGCTTGATCTTTATTCTCTAATTTGTCCGTCCAACACTTAAATTCAGCCAAATAGGTGGACTTAGCAGCTCTCCACAAAAGATCCTCGAAGTTTTAAGGATTTAAAATCCTTTCGGAAGAAATTAGTATACATATGCCAACACAAAACCGATGTTCGCAAGAGGAAACAAATGTGATACAATATTTTCTAATCCCTTCTCGCTCATCGGACATAAATGTTAGGCCATATGTATTTTTAATGCTCAAATCTTCTCCTAGTAGTTTTAGAAACGAAGACCAACTATCATTGTTTTCGACTTCAACAACAGCATGGGCGATTGGGAATATACAATCATTCCCATCAATACCCACTACTGACTAGTAATCGGCCCACCAAAATCCCCTTTCAAGAAGCACCCATCTATGCAAATTATGTGTCTACATCCGCCAAAAATCCCCTTCTTACAAGCCTCAAAGCAAACATATATCCCCTTAAACACAAGCTCGTCTAAAGTTAGGATTATAGTTGATCATGGGTTTGTTCTTCTAACTTCAAGAACAGACGAACCTAATAAACCGAATTGCCCAACTAAAGACTCTCTTAGCAACTCCTTAGAAATTCTCCGACCTCTCCATGCATTTTGTGTTACTAATTTCAACACCATAATCCTTCAAGAGTGTGGCTTTGAATAATTTGACGCCTCATTTTGGTGCAATACTAAAAGTCTCAATGCACCTATGTGCTAACCACCTGGTGGACACATTTCTATTTTTCAAAGCTCTACAACATTTGTGATTCCACTCAAAAGATTTAATTTGCCATGCTAATTCGTCCCTCAAAAGCGAAGTCCACACTCGCCATGGACATTTATATTCTCTGCAATGGGTTTCTACTCTCGATTTATCATTACGTGGAAACACTACCTCAAACTTGTTACTAATACTAAAGTTTAATCACAGCCACGAGTTCTTCTTTTGACTAAAACTTCAATCCTATCTCTAGCACAGGATCCATCATGTTTTTTTCACCATTAAATTCTGGTTACCGTATCACTTCCTCTTCACTATCAGAATTAACACTTCGAAGCTCATCAGAGGAATCATATTTTGAAGTGTCAGAATCAGTTCTATCTACCAAAGATAACAGGTATGTACTCGGATGAAGTTCAATATTTTCAGTAACATTTTTCTCAAATGACACGCCATCTTCTTCTCCCAGGCTGAAATCCGATTCATTGAAAGTGAGATCTTCTCCATCCGAACCACTGTTTTCTTGAACCGAGAATGTAAAAAAAAAAATTAATGAAATTTCAGCAAATGGGTTAACTAAAACCGCAATGTGGGTGGGGTCCATACTGGGTTCCAAGCACTAAATAATATGACAAACGCCTTCAACCAAAATTTGGCCCCACCGTCATTGTTATTCAATGCTTTATGGCAACAACAAACAATAATAAACCATCTAGTACACTGACATACCTTCCTCATGTCTCTCCACATCCGACATTGTTAAATAATTTCTTCAAAATGGTCCCCACGAGCTTATTTGTTAGTAGAAACCGAGGCACTTTATGTTAAAATTTCTATTGTTGAGAGTATTTGGTGTTAGGGTTGTTGCATTATGTCGGGTATTTGGGGATTAATTGCGTTGTTTTGGGATTAGGGTTTTAATCGATCAAGAACATGGTTGCTGGGAATGAAATGAAGAACGGGACTGAAATGGGATGGAAATGGAAATGTAAATCTGATTTTATTGTGAAGTATTTTCATATATGTCCTTATATTTTAGAAGTGTTTATTGAGGTCCAAATCTATTATAATTTGTGGAGAAAGTCTACATGGCAATAATGTTTGACACGTGTCATCCAATTGTGTGCCACTTGGACATTTACCAGTGACACATCATCAACTTAAGTTGGGAATTTGAATGAGTAACCTTTGGTGCAAGCTTTAGTAAACTTCAAATGACCACCACCCAAACTTTGTAACTTCGCTGATACGATTTTGTAATTTCAATGAAACTTGGTGACCATCGATGAAATTAACCCGTTTGGAAAATAAAAGACTTTCATGTAAGTTTTGAGTATACAAATTATGTAGAATAAAATGTGCACAACTTGAATCCAATTTATGGGCTCTAAAACTTATAAAAAGTTTCTTTACCAAACATGTTCTATTTTCATTCGAGGGCTATAATTATAAAGCATTATATTAAACATGTTATTTGAATGAATACTACAAATACTATATTTGGTAAAATAAATATCCTCACTAACATATAAGAGTGAGTTTTCCCTCATCATTATTCACAATTTTGTCCAAAACGACATCGTTTTGATCTGCTACAAAAGATCGTGCTTTTTGTTTATTTTATAAAAGATAACAATTTTTTTTCTTTTCCACTTTTTCTTCTTCCATTTTCACTTTGCACCAATGTGGCTCTCACCTTCCTAATTATGTATGAACCCTAGAAATCCTCTCCCTTAAACCTTTTTGCCATACTTGAAGGTTTTTTTGTACTGAAAATTTATGTTAGTTTTGAAGGGTAAATTGATCTCTCGCTTTTCTTCTCCTTTTATTTCATTGTGTGTACTTTGTTGTTGTATGGAAGCATTTATGTTGCCATCTTAAGGTTTTTTGTTGCGTTAATCTAACCTATAAGGTACTTTTTTGCTGTATATTTTCCTTTATTTTGTTTGGGTTGGTCAAATTTTATTTTATTTTTGTATGGAATCGAGCTTGATCACGGCTCTGTGTTTTTTTTTCGGTAGAAATGCGATATTCATTTGAGTTCTATATCTTTATATTTTTCATTTTAATTCTATTTTTCAAGATTTTATTAGTTTGGGTTTGGGTTTATTAGATTTTGTTAATTAATTGATTGTGATTGTTAATAGCTGCTGAGAATGTGAGGAGTTGATAAGATATAGAAAGAGAGTGTGATAGAAGTTTAGGTGATCGCTTTTGATGGAAACGAGAAGAAATTAAAATGCAGAAAGTGAGGTGTTGTAATTGTTCGCGATATTAGGGAGTGCATCAATAACATATAAAAGTTGTGTAGATATAAGGCTCTCGACTACCTTTCTTTTCTAATCACGGGTTTAATTATTATTATTTTTTAATATGAGCTTTTTAACTAGTTATGTTGTTTGCTAAGTATGGATCCCAACTAATAATATTTTTCACTTAATGTAAGACTCTCGACAAGTCTTCTTTTTTCATTTTTCTGTTAAATATTTACGTGTAACATCTATTCATGCACAAAAATTTAAGTATTATGCATTCGATTGTTTTATCTTAGCCGGTGAGGATATAAACTACAACGGCATTACCAATTCTTTTATTTGTACATAAACTTGGAAAAATTATAACTATGAGAATAAAGTAATATTTCTTTTAAAATTAAATGTTGAAAGCCCCATGTAGTTCCCCCGAATGGGCTAAAATCCCAGTACAATTTGGAAAACCATGAACAATGTAATACTTTTTCTTTATACCTCCATCCATGGGCCACTCCCCACTTATGAGTCTCCACCTCAACCATCACTTTGTTTCAACCTTCAACACCAATACCCACAAGCCCAAACAGATTTTGCCATTTTTGCTCCTTTTAAACACCGATAATATTTAACTCCCCATATCTAATAATTTTAAAGTAACCGATTTATTTGATCTATGATTTTTAAGTATCATGCTCTTTTGAAAATTCGAGTGGTTCAATTGAAGCGTCCAAAGGCGTAAATTGGTGGAGGCAAATAAGTAAGGTATTATAGAAGGACGCTTACTGATTGTAGAACTCTAGCAGCCTTTGCTATCCTATTTGGGTCTTTTCCAATGGACACCAAGACTTTTGTGTGTTTGTGGGGACCATTACATGGAGTTCAGGACACATCGATCACCAAATCGCTTGAAATTTGTTCAAGCAACCTCAAGAGCATTTGCTTGACATGTTCATAAATGTGTTTTGATATTAGGAAATGAAAGAGTAGTACCATCTGTTTGTGCGATTTATATCCCGCAAGTGGACGGATCGTTGACAAGTAATAAAGTGATAAATAGAGTGTCGAACCCACGAGGACAAGATATTAATTTAACCAATTAATTTATAACCTAAATTTTAACAATAAAAGAAACACAGATTCAATTTGATTTTGTGATTCTAAACTAATTTAACTATTTTAATTAAATTGAAAATAACAATAAGTAACTTTAAAAAGGCAAGAACGAATTCAATATCTACTAACTCTAGGATTTGCGAATCCACCAACACTTTCCTTAATCAAACATCCGCTTAACTGCTTTTAGCTTATAATTACCATAGATTGAAAATCGGCGTTCCTAAATTAATCGAAAGCCTCTCTCGATGGTCAATCAATTTTATATGTTATGTGAACTTCATTATCTCTAATTAAGCTTCGAACATAAACACATGCATTAAAATCTCAAGAACACCTAAATAGATTTCATAAAGCATAATAGTAATCTCTATCTATTATTGGACCCTATGTTATTCAATAATACGTGCTTAATCTATATTGAATCTCTCGACTTCAATATAGATCACAATATATTCTAATGGTGATCAGCATTAAAATAATAGAAAAAATGCATAAAGAATAATCAATCCAAAAGCAATTAATTACTAAATGAAAAACTTCTAATTAATTAAAAATCATGAGGTTTCATCGCTCATCCTAGAAAAAGTAAATTAGTTGGACATGATTTCGCCAATTATAACAATAATTGACTTCATCATGATCCGGCGAAAGAAAAAAGAAAAGAAGAAGAAATAATTACAACCCGTGACTCCGGTCAAGAATCTTCAATCCCTGCCTCGATCTTCTATTCCCCTCTTGTATCTTGTTCCCAAAATTCGTCCCCTCTTGTTATGGCTATCATCTGCCTTTTATAATGCTCTCAAAAGACTCCAAAACGTGTGTTTGGTTGTTGAATTTATTTGGACTGGTAGAAGTCTAATCGAATCAGGTTTCTGCAAAATTTCTGCCGCGCTTATGCTATGCGATCGCATGGTAGTGATGGCTGCGATCGCATGGTTCAGCCAGATTTACATTCTGTTATTTTTCCGAAGGCCTTGCAATCGCACCTAGATACTTCCTCATGATCGCATGGTAGTTCTTGTGTTGAATTGGAATTTTCCGCTTTGGTATTTGCACATCAAGCCCCTCAAGTTTCATTCATTAGCAATTAGGTCCCATTGTCTTCATTTTGCTCTCTTTTCACTCAATTGATACTTGACTTTGATTATTTCCTAAATTGACAAAAAAAAAAACATGCAATTAAACTGAAAACAACTAAAAGAACTTATAATTGTCCATTTTTGTGAGCCCGTGATAAGTACAAAATTGTACTTATCAAATACCCAAAACTTGAACTATTATTCGTCCTCGAATAAACTAGCTAAAAACAATCATGCACATACTAATAAAAATAACCATACCATAAATAGCTTGCCGTCCTTTTGTAACAACTTATAATTCATGACGAGTATCCAGGTATTACTATTGCAAACATGATCCTATTTAAACCATATTTGATACGCGTGTGAGACCCGTTAACTGATTAACTTAAATTCTATGGTGGTGATAGTCCAACCATGGGTCAACTTTTCCTTTCCTCTCGAAGGTACACTTCCTCCAAAATGATGTTTTCTCTCAAATCCCAGATTTTGGTTCAAAGGTAACACTTCAGCTCATTATTTTCTTGTTCGAGGTGGTTGAGAAAACTAATAATCGTGACAACCTAAGTATATGAAGATTCTCCAATTTATGAGCACTCTTGACCGTGAAAGTTTCTACTAAATAAGTCAAACCCATTAGTTATCTAATCCCCAATTTTACTTTGCAAAGGATTTTTTTTTTTTTTTTCCGTATAGATCTTATGTGCAAAACTCAATCCATTAAGCTTTCTAAATGACTCATGTAATGAGTTTGAGGATCGATGACTCCTAGGTCTTTCGAACCTTAGGGCATCGTGTTTTGAGAAACCCCTACGGACCTTTTCACTCGAGTCAAATAGGCTACGAAAGGAGTTATAAGATATTAATAAAGTGCAAACTCAGTCCATTGCTTTCTAAATGACTCATGTAACGAGCTTGAGGACGATGACTCCTGTGTCTTTCGAACCTTAAGGCATCGTGTTTTGAGAAACCCCTACGGACCTTTTCACTCAAGTCAATTAGGCTACGAAAAGAGTTAGCAAAATAATAATAATTTTTTGTTCTTGCGTGCAATAAGTTCATGCGTTAGGATTAGATTCTAACATTCGGTCATTACTTAGTTTCCTCTAATTGGTCTAAAGTGCTCCACACAAATTTTCAACATACATGGAATCAATCATAACCTAGATAGCCACTATCACGCTTTTAATTACCACACTTACTCACTCTATTGGTTACTTGGTTGAGATACAATGATTCTTATATTCAAAAGGGGTATCCTATTGTTTTCAACATAAGTGCACCAACATAGCTAAAATCATCTTAACTGGCCGACATAACACGACATCGTATATGGTCAAATAGCCTCACATTTAAACAAAAGTAATAATATGTTTACAAGTCATGGATTACATCAAAATTTTTAAAAAATTCATTATTAGCCGGCAAAGCTATTCATATCACACAAACATGCAAACAATTAAATTTAAATAATAATAAATTTTTTTTTTTTTTTAGTAGAAATAATTTAACAATCAATATCAAGTATTATCATCGCATCAAACATTTTTTTTCACTACCCCAAACTTGAAAGATACATTGTCCCCAATGTAAAAATAATTCAAAGGAGTATATAAAGATCGAGGAGACTACCCAGATGTGGATCGGATGAAGTCAAGAAGAAGTATGGTATGAACAATTGGTGGAGAGATCCACATGTTGGTCGACAAATCTTTGCTTGAATGTCATCCACCATCCTTAGGTTGTAACCCAAAAGAAAAGAAAAAGAATTTATTAATAAAAAAAAAAATGAATTTTTTTTTTTTTTTAAGAAAAATGAAATTAATTTTTTTTAAATATAAATTTAAAATAATTGAACAACGTGATTATGCAGGATGACGATGATTGTATCCTCAAAACCTAAGAATTAAAAAAACCTACTTTAAATGCTAGAAACCTAAACGTGCAAATTATCAATTGAAATCTTAAAATTGAAATAATCTCGAAATTTAAATAAAAGGGTAGAAAAATGGGTTGCCTCCCATTGAGCGCTTCTTTAAAGTCATTAGCTTGACTTTGTCGTGGTGATCATTCAAGACACTTTGAATAAATCTTTGGAGGCCTTGCTCTTCTTGCTTTGATCAACTCCGTATAATTTTATTTACCTTCCGAGCTTGATCTTTCCTTTATCATACCGATATGATTTTGTTTTGCCGTCATGCTCGAATTCAACTAAGAAAATTTCACCTTCTTCATCGCTTTTGGTGGAACACGGATGAAACTCCTCTTCTGCACATATTCTTCTTCTCGAAGTGGTGTGTCTCCGGTGTTGGGTAACAACTTTATCATCTAAGCTCCCTCCTTCCGTCAATGACATCAATCTCAAGCAGAATCAAGAGCTTGGAAATTAATTGCTTTGAACACATTGAATGTAATGTGTTCATCATTCACTTCAAAGATAAGTTCTCCTTTTGGAATCAATCAACCACCAAGAGCCGGTGAAGAAAGGTCGACCCAAAATGAGCGGCACATCTGTCGCTTCTTCACACATATCCGTAATAATAAAATCAAAGAGGAATATGAACTTGCCCACTTTCACCAATATGTCTTCAACTATTCCCTAGGGCGCTTTGATTGTTACGTCTGAAAGTCAAGTGTTACCTTGTCGGCCTTGCTTCTCCTAAACCGCAAATAGCTTTAAAATAGAATAAGCATTAGATTTACACTAGCACCTAAATCACACAAAGCTTTATCAAAATATAAACTACCAATAGTGCAAGGAATATTAAAACTCCCAGGTCTTTTAATTTTGGTGGTAGCTTGTTTTGCAATACGGCAATCGCATTCTTCGCTTAGCGCTACTATTTCGTGTTCCTCCAACTTTCGCTTATTTGCAAGAATGTCCTTCATGAATTTGGCATAGCTTAGCATTTGAGCTAAGGCATCGCGAATGGTATATTGATGTGCGATTTTTGAAAACATCTAGGAACTTCTTGAATTGTTGGTCTAGCTTATGTTTTCGCAACCTTTCGAGGAAATGGAATTGGAAGGACGTAAGCTGGTGGAATACAGTGTTGGTGGAGAGTCCTGCTCGTGCAACTTCGCATCTAATTTATTTTCTCTCGCTTTTTCCGGACACATTTCCTTTTCTACACACCGCCTAGTCACATGAATCTCTGTGTAATCAACACCGCTCCTCGTGGTAATTGCATTTACTTGCTCCTTTGGATTGACTTCGTGTTGCTTGGCCATGCGCTGGTTTGTCTCGCTCAACAATTTAGCCAACCGCCTAATCTGATTTTCCATATTCTTGATAGCAAGATCTCGTCTTTTCTGCAGATCCTCCTGCTCTTTCTCGCATCTCCTTCAATTGGTGATGCCTTCTTCCAGGTCCTCCTTTTTCTCTTGGGCTCCCCTTGATTTGGCGGATTACTCGATACTCGTTGTTGCCATAGGAGAAGTTTGGATGATTTCTCCATCCCGGATTGTATGTACGTGAATAAGGGTTATTCTACCGATGTCGAAAATTCGAGCATATGCAACTTGCTTCAGAGAAGGCATATCAACCTTTGTCAATGGGCACCAAGACTCGATGGTTTGCCTACATGTTACATGTATTGGTAAAGGCATATGAACCATATTAGCCGAATGAGAATATTTTATTGATTCCATCTCGCTTTGCCAATGCATCAATTTTGCCAATAAAAGTGAATTGGTGCCCACTTCGTATCCTCGTTGCTTTCTTCCGCAATCCTCTTTCTCGCCACATAATAAACTGCTCACTCATGGTTTGAATAGATCATAAAGGTCACCGCGGATCTACTTTCGGATAGAGCCACCCGCCGCAGTAATCTCCATCAAGAATGACGGTTGGAGCTAGTCCAGAATAGAAATAATGATTTCGAAATGCTAAAGGAAAACCATGACTTGGACACTTCCTGAGCAATTGTTTG
Source organism: Forsythia suspensa (assembly GCA_023638005.1). NCBI lineage: Eukaryota > Viridiplantae > Streptophyta > Magnoliopsida > Lamiales > Oleaceae > Forsythia > Forsythia suspensa. Next base: position 205,547 of record JALRMA010000390.1, read on the forward strand.
AATCTTTCCCATGCCTCGTGAAAATTTTCCAACTCGTATTGTTGGAAATTGAAATTTCATACTTTAGTCTGTTTACCTCGTACGGTGGAAAATATTTCAATGTGAATTTCGGATCAGATCTGTCAAGTAGTAATGCTTCCCAGCAGAGAGAATCTAGCCATTCTCTAGCTTTATCCTTCAATGTATGTGAAAGAGCCTCATCTTCAAGGTTTCTTCGTTAACACCGTGGTATTTGAAATTACCACGTAATTCATCGGGCGAGAAATATGGTAATGAGGATTTTTCATCATCATCCCATAAAGCGGCAGTTGTTCGAGAATAAATTCATCACATCCGCCTCAACCGGAAGTTATCGTGCCCATAAGGTGGATAGACTACGCCGGACCGACAACAATCGGTGGCATCATATATTCACCCATAAGAATATCTCGCTCACTAACTTCAACCGGGTCGAGCTATTGGTGGTTGATTATTTATCCGATCATGCACTTGATTATCCACATTGTGTCTTGTCGTGCTTTTCTTTTCTCGTTTTTTTCACATTGTCGCGTGGTGAAAGCTTCGCTCAATTTCTCGGATCTAAATTAAATAGATCAAGATCTTTTGTACGCATTGGCATGCACACTTAACACCGAAAATTAGAAAATATATACAACTCAAAGAAGATTATGAAGAACAAAATAATAAAAGAAAATAATCTAAAAATCAAAATCAAAATAAAAAAACTTGAATTTCAAATCTTAGCGGTCATTTAGTTACTGCTTTGGTTCATTCTAGAAACTTCATACTGCATGTAGCTAATGCATGTCTATAATTAGTCACTTACAAAATAATATTAAGCCACTTCAACAAAACACCAATGAACTTCCAAGTGTTCTTTATATCTTAAAAAATAGAACATGCTGACTAATGAAGTATTTTCACACTTTGTTTGTTCTACATATATATAAGCACTTCAATCCACTTGTCTTAAATTATTTATCTATTTTCTAAATTAGCAAACACTTTAATTTAACTCAAAATTCTTTCATTATTGAATAATCTTTTCATACATTATTTCAATTATATTCATCAATCATATTTACATATAAATAAATCATAGCGGTGACAGCTCTGGCGCACGCCTATCGCGTTTACTAACTAGTTTTATACATAATTTTTGACTTGTTATGGGTGGGCTAAAGTTACCAAAAACCATTGGATCAAATCATAACCGACAATGGGGTTCAATCCAGGTCTACTTAAGTTCTAATCGGTTCTAGGCATAGTTGTTGAACCTGGACCCAACCATAGTTCCGGTCTAGTTAGTAGTGTAGTGTAGCGCTCAGTTTTTTCTCACAACGGGAGGGTCACTAAGATAATTCCTAAAAAAATTGGCGACTCCAAATAATATTTCCCCATCCTTAGATGGTTTTAGAAATATAACTTTTGGAAGATAACAAGCGGCATAAGGAAAAATGATTTTCTTTAAGTTTCCATAATTTTGCCTATACCATGATAGGTGATTCGCCTAACAATTTATGTTGACAATTCAAAGCGAACTCCAAAAATTCCAATTTTTTTATTGTAGATACTTTGGACTATTGACTACAACATATTAAAATTTTCAAACCCCTAGCTATATAGTTTGGTAGGTGAAAAAAGATAGAAGTTGTTTGAAAAACGACCCGATTGCCTTAAGGCATTGCCCCAGCTAAAATGCGTCCAATTTCAATTTCTATTATTAGACAACATATAGGACTTTAGCCACGATTTCACTCAAAAATCCAATCGACATGGAGATTTATGATTTTTTTCAAAGTAGGGGCGAGCTAAAATTTTGAGACAAGCATCTCGAAGGCGATTGCTGGTTCGGGCGAGAATGATTTCAAATTTTTTTGAAATAGAAAACCAACTGGATTTAAGTGAAATTCATATAAATTAGAAAATATATAAAATTATACCATAACAACAATTTGGCTCTCACTTGATGGCGTTCGGCACATCAAATTATTCTTCTCTCCTCAGAACTTTGATTTTGAGTACAATTCAATGCATTGTACCAAAATTGTCATAAATAATTCTACAAATTTCAGAATGATGCGATTTCAAGTCTAGGTCATAGACAACTCATAAAGAGACGTTTTCCAATTGAAATCACAATAAAATTTATAGTATAAAATCATCAACGAATTTTTGAAGTTGTGGGACAGATTCTGAGATTTGGATAGCAGCTCAGTAATTTCATAACCGTGCTTACACATTTTGGTAAAACTTTCGAACACGTAAAATGCATAAATTTAAGCATAATCAATATTTAAACATATCCTTAACTTGAACATAATAAACGAAATTTAAATTTGTGGTTTTATGCCCGAGCACTTGCCATTTATACCGAAAGCCACTGCACCGCCTTCAAATGATCTGAAATTTTGTTAATATAGGGGTGATATCTCAAAGAAACACTCGATATAAAAGCTGCACACGTTAAACAAAATTAATTATATCAGTATGTATCAATTCATCATACAAGTAAACCGATGACCAATCGATTTACTAAGGGTTCCGATGAGTCTCTATGACCCCCGGTATCATAATTCTTTTGTTCTGATGAGCCTCTACGACCACCAGTAATTTTCATGAATAACACAACATTTAACATGTAAACTTGAAGAATTAAACGTGCTTAACTTTAACGACTTAGTGCAAGAATCCCTTACCTCTTAAACTTGGAGTTTGAGTGTTAAAGGAAGTGTATCTGTCGTTTCTTTTTTTTTTCCTGTGCTACTGGAAAAATCAGAGGATCACCCAAAAGAAATGTAATAAACTCACAGGGAGATATAGAAGAGTCTCGAGTGAGCAGTTTTATCCCTATTAAGAATAAGTGTAGGGAGATATAGAAGAGTCTCGAGTGAGCAGTTTTATCCCTATTCAGAATAAGTGTACCATGAAATTTGTATAAATATGGTGAATGTGGTCAAGGTGGTGAGTGGGAGTGGAAAGAAGTTATTAAAAACTGAAACTTCAACACTTCCCACGTTTGATTTCGTGCATGAAGACGGTTTATGAAGATGGTTTGCTTAAAAAAAGAAAGGCACAGAAGTCCCACAAATCAGCAGACTCCAAAATGCAGAAAAGTTAAATTGTTAATCACCCCACTCAGCCGTGTTTCAAGAAACAAAATAATCTAAATGGCCCAATATGGAATAAAATATTGTCACGAGAATATCACGTATTTTAAAAGTTACAACAACTTGGATTTAACTTGGTAAAAATCACTTATTCTTGAGCCAAACCTACGTTATTTAATGTGAGCTATAAAAGCGAGACCAATATCGAATATACTTTTATCCAATTTTACAATATTTAAATATTTGGCTTAAAAAATCTACAATAAATTAAAATAAAAATCCCGAATAGAAAGTAAATCATTTAATAAAACATAAGCGGTTAATTGATCGCACTATCCTATTAACTTATGGGCTTTAACGTGGTGACAAAGTAATGCAATTCAACTAATAAATGAATTGTCAATTAAAAGTTTATTATTCATCTCATTTAGGAAAAGAAAATTACTAGAACAAGTGCGAGACAACGTTTTATGTGACCACAAAAATTAAATTTGAAATTTTGAAGTGACATGACATTGTGATGTAGGGAACTAATTAAATTTATTTTCAAACTTTAAATTAAAATTTCAAAGTAAAATTTTTGCAAATTTTACGGTCGCTTCCCATGTAGAGTTGGACCAATAGACAATGATATCATTCTTGATGCGCCTTAATGTATTCGACTTTCTATAAGAAATCGTATCGATTGAATTGAATTACCAACGCTTTTTTATTTGAAAATTCAAAAAGGTAATTTTGCTAAAACCTCAAACCCAAGACATAAGCTTGGCAAAGAAGGCCTATTCCCATAGTTGTTTCCACTATATGAGAAAATAGAATATAAACAATTATAGTCCGATATAATAAATATTTACATGTTAAAAAAGACAGTTAATCAAAATACACCTGCTTTATATTTAAAATTTCAAAATAGTTCGTTTTGATTTTTTTTTTTTTTCATATATGTTTAGATTGAATAAGATAAGTAATTGTTAATATATTTTGAAAATAAAGCGTTATCTAATACAAATACTTTTGATCAATAATATAAAAGTATATACAAAGGAGTTGTACAAATAATATTGACGATATTAAACTAAAGAGAATAATAGAAGAAAATGGAATTAAGACAATGGACGCATGTTTATTTCGGTTATAATGATAGCACTCCGTACATATATAGGATTCCACCCATCAAAATTACTAATGGTACGAAGAATCAGGACTTGAGGAGTAGCTTATTTATTTGATAGGTATATCTAATAAGACTAAATAAGTATTTATTATTATCTATAATTTTACAACATTCCTCATTGAATGACTATTTACATAATATATAAGCGGTTCATTCAAAACCTTGCTTGGCAAAAAATCCAATATGACAAAAATACCAAACAGAAGGAGAAAAAATAATTATCAAATTTTGGAGTAATCAAATATTGACTTGTTAAAGTCTTGTCAAAAAAAATCAATAGGACAAAACCTAAGAAAATGAAAAAAGTATAGTTATTCCTCGGTTTCAATCAATGAAGATCTTTGTATCAAGTCGTTTCATATCTCGTCTTGCACAATGCTCTTCAATTCCACTAGCTTTCTAAATTTGTATAAAATAACCGGCAAATATATTCCATAGTTGTAGCTTCCAATTAATACCATCTTTCATACAAAATATTCATCTATCCCTCAAGGTTGACATCGTGATGTCTAATGCAATTACATTAAAACTAATCTTGTTGTTGTTCTATTCGGGGTCTCGTATACAATTTGTAATATAAGGAGAGTAAAACTGATAGAATACGTGTTTAGGAGTAAATGTGTTTGTAGGTTATAGACATCCCATAACTATAATATTTATAACACTTCTCATTGGATGTCCTTTACAACAAATAATATATTTCGATTAAAACCTACTAGGAAAAACCATGTGAGAAAAATCTAGTGAAGGAAAAATATAAGTATCCTAATACAAAATTCTATTAAGGTGCACAACACGATTTACTCCCTCATGTTATGTACTTTGATTAATAAAATTTTCCGAAGAAGCGGAACTTTATGCCAAGGCATATTAAATCCACATGGATTTTATATAGTATTATTAGTCATGCCATGAGTTGATTATAATAAATTCATCGACGACATCAGCCATGAATCATGCTAATGTTGTCGTTTGATTGTTTGACATAAACCTTTGTAAAATTCATAATGTTAAGAGTTATACATTACATGTTACAACTTCCATTTTCTAATTTCTTTTTTTTTCGCATAAGTATACACACCTTTAGGTGTTTAGATTGTAAGGTCCAAAATTTTTAAAATTCTCTAGTAAAAGTTCAATTTACTTGGGTGCATCCTTATATTAAATTAACTAGTTCTTTGATAAATTTTCTCCATCATCATCCCCACCTTTCATAATATGAAAATTGCTGCGTCATGTTCAAAAGTGTTGTCAACAACATTTCTTTTTATTACATTTCTTTCCTGGCAACAACATAACTTATTAAGATCTTTTCATTTCGTTGTTTAGCACCCATATATAAAGTATTCCAGCAGTAGCTAATAATTGATTGACATACGGACATCTAGAGTAACTAAAGATTATTTGATGGAAGTATCTTTGACAAGATTAATAATTATTTATCATTATCTATAATTTTACAACATTATCCATGAATGATTTAATTCTCCTCCGGGATGTTGAGAAAACTGTCTTTTATCAAATAATGATCGATAAATCAGATTAGGTAATATCCAACCGTTAAAATATAAAATATTTTATAAGGTTTCAAACTAAACGCGTATTCTCAACATATTTTAATGTTCATCTTAGTACACTATGGTGTATCAATTTTACATATATTGCACCATCAAAAATCATTAGATAGGTAATATTAAGCCCAACCCATAAAACAACTATATCGGGTGACAATCCTTGATGTTGGTATGACATGCATAAGTGCTGTTGCATATAAAATAACATTCTCTAAACAAAAATGGGAAGAACTTTGTTGTTCTCATAGTAATGCTGTTTAGAAATGAATTGGCGTTTAATAAACAATAGTGCAAGAACTATTTATTGTCATTCCAAGCAACATTTATTACAAGTTTGAGATGTAAGTTTCACACTAGCATTATGAAGACACTTTGCCTTTATTCAGATAATTTGAAAAAGTATGCTTATAATTTAAAATTTGAGTTAACTAATCTCACAAACTTCAAGTTACTTGAATATATAATAACCCCACACAATCATTTTAGTAGAAATATCTATTAGATCCAAATAATATTTAGATGATCAACGTGGAGGGTGATCTCATACACACCACCTTAAATAATTATTGGACCCTATGTTATTCAATACGTGCTTAATCTATATTGAATCTCTCGACTTCAATATAGATCACAATATATTCTAATGGTGATCGCATTAAAATAATAGAAAAATGCATAAAGAATAATCAATCCAAAAGCAATTAATTACTAAAATGAAAAACTTCTAATTAATTAAAAATCATGAGGTTTCATCGCTCATCCTAGAAGTAAATTAGTCGACATGATTTCGCCAATTATAACAATAATTGACTTCATCATGATCCGCGAAAGAAAAAGAAAAGAAGAAGAAATAATTACAACCCGTGACTCATGAAGAATCTTCAATCCGTGCCTTGATCTTCTATTTCCTCTTGTATCTTGTTCCCAAAATTCGTCTCCTCTTGTTATGGCTATCATCCGCCTTTTATAATGCTCTCAAAAGACTCCAAAACGTGTGTTTGGTTGTTGAATTTATTTGACCGTAGAAGTCTAATCGAATCAGTTTCGCAAAATTTCGCCGCTTATGCTATGCGATCGCATGGTAGTGATGGTGCGATCGCATGGTTCATAGATTACATTCGTTATTTTTCCAAGACTTGCGATCGCACCTAGATACTTCCTTGCGATCGCATGGTAGTTCTTGTGTTGAATTGGAATTTCCGCCTTGGTATTTGCACATCAAGCCCTCAAGTTTCATTCATTAGCAATTAGGTCCCATTGTCTTCATTTTGCTCTCTTTCACCCCATTGATACTTGACTTTGATTATTTCCTAAATTGACAAGAAAACAACATGCAATTAAAATGAAAACAACTAAAGAACTTATAATTGACATGTAGAGTTGGACCAATAGACAATGATATCATTCTTGATCTCGCCTTAACGAGTCGACTTTCTATAGAAATCGATGATCGATTTGAAGAATTACCAACGGCTTTTTATTTGAAAATTCAAAAAAGGTAATTTTGCTAAAGCCTCAAACCCAAGACATAAGCTTGGCAAAGAGGCCTATTCCCACTTGGTTGTTTCCACTATATGAGAAAATAATATATAAACAATTATAGTCCGATATAATAAATATTTACATGTTAAAAAGACAGTTAATCAAAATACATAACATATTTTAAAATTTCAAAATAGTTCGTTTTGATTTTTTTTTCATATATGTTTAGATTGAATAAGATAAGTAATTGTTAATATATTTTGAAAATAAAACTGTTATCTAATACAAATGCTTTTGATCAATAATATAAAAGTATACACAAAAAGGAGTTGTACAAATAATATTGACAATGTTATAAACTAAAGAGAATAATAGAAGAAAATAGATTAAGACAATGGACTTGTGTTTATTTCATTATAATGATAGACCCATATATATAGGATTCCAATGAGGAATTACAAACATTCAAGATACTGACTTCCGGAGTAACTATGACTATTTGATAGGTATCCTAATAAGACTAAATAAGTATTTATTATTATCTATAATTTTACAACATTCCTCATTGAATGACTATTTACATAATATATAACTGATTCATTCAAAACCTTGCTTGGCAAAAATCCAATATGACAAAAATACCAAACGAAGGAGAAAAATAATTATCAAATTTTTGGAGTAATCAAATATTGACTTGTTAAAGTCTTGTCAAAAAAATCCAATAGGACAAAACCTAAGAAAATGAAAAAAAGTATAGTTATTCCTCTGGTTTCAATCAATGAAGATCTTTGTATCAAGTCATTCATATCTCGTGCGACAATGTCTTCAATTCCACTAGCTTTCTAAAATTTGTATAAAATAACGGCAAAATATGTTCCATATTGTAGCTTCCAATTAATACCATCTTCATACAAAATATTCATCTATCCCCTGGTTGACATCGTGATGTCTAATGCAATTACATTAAAAACTAATCTTGTTGTTGTTCTATTCGGGGGGTCTCAGTATACAATTTGTAATATATGAGAGTAAAACTATAGAATCGTGTTTAGGGTAAATGTGTTGTAGGTTATAGACATCCATAACTATAATATTTATAACACTTCTCATTGGATGTCCTTTACACAAATAATATATTTCGTTAAAACCTTACTAGGAAAAACCATGTGAGAAAAATCCTAGTGAAGGAAAAATAGTATCCTAATGGGACAAAATCTCGGTCAAGAAAAAAAGTACAACACGTATTTACTCCCCCTCATGTTATGTACTTTGATTAATAAAATTTTCTCGAATAGTTGAACTTTATGCTCAAGGCATATTAAATCCTACATGGATTTTTATATATAGTATTATTAGTCATGCCACATGAGTTGATTATAATTAAATTCATCGACGCATATCAAGTTTCATGAATTGTCATGCTAACAAGATATTGACGTTTGATTGTTTTACATAAACCTTTGTAAAATTCATAATGTTAAGAGTTATACATTACATGTTACAACTTCATTTTTCTAATTTCTTTTTTCGCATAAGTATACACCTTTAGGTGTTTAGATTGTAGGTCCAAAAATTTTAAATTTCTCTAGTAAGTTCAATTTACTTAGATTGCATCCTTTTATTTAGCCAATTAGTTCTTTGACAAATTTTCTTCAATATCATCTCTACCTTTCATAATATGAAGTGCTACATTATGTTCAAAAGTGTTGTCAACAACATTTCTTTTTTTATTACATTTCTTTCCCTATAACAACATAACTTATTAAGATCTTTTCATTTTCATTATTTAGTACCCATATATAAAGGGTTTCAACGAGAGTTACAATTTGATTAAGATACAGACATCTAGAGTAACTAAGATTATTTGATAGGTATCTTGATAAGATTAAATAATTATTTATCATTATCTATAATTTTACAACATTATCCCTTGAATGATTTAATTTCTCCTCCTGATGTTGAGAAAACTATCTTATCAAAATGACGAACAAGAAACCGTATTATAAAATATCACCCGTTAAAATATAAAATATTTTATAAGGTTTCAAACTAAACGTGTATTCTCAACATACTTTAATGTTCATCTTAGTACACTATGGTGTATCAATTTTACATATATTGCACTATCAAAAATCATTAGATAGGTAATATTAAGCTCTGACCATAAGTCAACTATATCAGGGATAACTTTGATGTTGGCATGACATGCATAAGTGTTGTTGCATATAAAATAACATTCCCTAAACAAAATGGGAAGAACTTTGTTCTCATAGTAATGGTTTAGAAATGAATTGAAAGCGTTTAACAAACAATAGTGCTAGACCATTTATTGTCATTCCAAGTAACATTTATTAAAAGTTTGAGATGTAAGCTCACTAGCATTAACAAGACACACTGTCTTGATTGTATAATTTGAAAATTATGCTTATAATTTAAAATTTGAGCAACTAATCTCACAAACTTCAAGTTGCGAATATATAATAACCCCATACAATCATTTAGTAGAAATATCTATTAGATCCAAATAATATTTAGATGATCAACGTGGAGGGTGATTCATATACACCACCTTAAATAATTTCTAGAAATATAGAAAATTTAGTCATGATTTTAGCTTGTGACGGTCTACTGGTTTATATACGATGATAACAAGCAGCACGTGAAGATTCAATAGATATTCTCATTAATTATTCGCATCATATTGATTCGGGATGGTATGACCGATAATGCCAATTAATAAAATTATGAAGTATTGAACTTCTGGTTCAATGTAATTTAGCAAGTACATTTTTCATTTATTTGGAGAACAAGTTTATGTTCCATGTCTCACAATAATGTCAAATTGAACTAATTTCATAAAATTACCGTATAAATCATATAATTTTATAAGATTATGTGATATGATATTCTTCGAGAATTATTGTATCTGAAATATTGAACGTTGAAGTTGTACTTCTTTTAGAGTATCAATACTCTAACATTACACAACATTAATATTCTGAAATTATAAAGTCATACTTCTTCAAGAGCAATAACACAATATTTTTTCTAGAATATTGAGATGTCAAATTTATATTCTTCAAGAGCAATCATATCGTTTAATTAAGTTGTGCTTCCTCATGTGCAACAACACAATATTCTTCTAAAATATTTATATACTTGAGTTGTGCTTCTTCAAGAAGAGCAACGAAATACTAAGCATTGAAAATAAACTAATTTATATTTTCCAAAGACACCGTCTTCAAGGATAAGCATTAGTTTATAAATTACACATATATGTCACAATTTCATCATTTAATTAGGTGATATGGTATTTTTTGAGACATGTGCTTTTTGAAAAGCATATAAAATATTATTTAAACTAATGCTTATTCAGGAGTAATAACTCAATATTCTTCTGGAACATTTAAATTGTAATGTCATGCTCTCAAGGAGCAAATAATATTCTGTCAAAATATGAATATAACGTTGTGTTTTTTCAAGAGCAACACCAAATTATTAAATTTTTTTTTAAATATTGAACAAATACAATCGCATAATATTCTTATAAGTTATTAGGTTTATAAAATTATGCCCTTTAGGAGCAATAACTTAATATTAATTTTTACAAATTACGCTCTTCAAAAGTAATTAATATTCTACTAGAATATTAATATAATGTTGTGCTACTTCATGAGCACCAATATAATATTATTTAAGAATATTAAATTATGTAAGGATTTACTCATCAGGTACAAAAACAAATTAGATGTTAGATCTTATATAATTATACTCACTACTAAAATCGCTTTTCATTAACGAAAATTTACCAACGGATTATTTCGTTGGTAATCAAAGAACAATTATCCGTTGGTAAAAGTGATGACCTTTCAACTACTGTAATTAGCGGCGACTTTTCCGTTGGCAAAGATAATAGTTTTTCACCAACGAATTTTCACCTTTCACCAACGGAATATTCGTTGATGAAGAGTGAATCTTATCACCAATGAAATTCCGTTTGTGATATTAATTAATTTTGAAAACCAAAACTAATTCGACTTTTCACCAACGGAATATCCGTTGGTGAAGAGTGAATCTTATCACCAACGGATATGCCGTTAGTGATATTAATTAATTTTGAAAATCAAAAAATAATCCGACATTTCACCAACGGAATATCTGTTGGTGAAGAGTGAATCATATCACCAACGGAAATTCCGTTGGTGATATTAATTAATTTTGAAAATTAAAAAATAATTCGACCTTTCACCAACGGAATATCCGTTGGTGAAGAGTGAATCATATCACCAACGGAAATTCCGTTGGTGATATTAATTAATTTTGAAAACCAAAAAATAATTCGACCTTTCACCAATGGAATATCCGTTGGTGAAGAGTGAATCATATTAGAGGCGGCAAATGGGCTGCCCGGCCCAGCCCGGCCCGAAATGGATGGGCCAGGTATGGAACCGGGCCAGGGCTGGCCCAGCCCGATTTCTAGATGGGCCAGTGCATTATTGGGCCAGGCCAGCCCGACCACATTTTTTTTTTTTTTTTTTTTTGCAGATTTTTTTTTCATAAAAAGAGTTTGGAGTCAAAGTGGGTCCGATTTTGCTGACGCGAAAACTTTGCTTGAGAGCAAGAGACAGCCGCAAACACAAGGAAATGAAGAAGGATGATATACGGACAACCAGACTCTTCGGTAAAGATAACCAGCAAACCTTTCCATTCAACAACTTCTAGAAAAATTTATAAAAACACATGCTCATTGCATTCTGAGTCTTTCTACACATTAGAAACCATAATGGGGAAAGAAAAATGTAAGGGTGTCTCCCTTGGACCATAACACAAGTATTAATTTCTCTGATAAACCATCCAAGGAACACTTTAATTCTGAAAGGGATGAAATATTTCCAAAGGAAATTGAAACGATCAAAATAGGGAATTAGGCAAATCAATTAAAGCGTGGAAATATTATTTACAAGAAAAGATACCTGGGGAAACATGTCCTCATTCATTTGTCATATCAAAACTCAAAAGGCTTCAATACAATTTTCAAATATAGGCGACAAAGAAGACAAATGTGAAATTTCACTACCATGCAAAGCCTGACATAAGTGAAAGTGGCAACTCTCCAATAAAATGAAACAAGTATAATATCATAAGTCCCCAAAAGAAAAAAGAGAAAACTTAACCATTTAATTTGAAAATACATTGTTTTTATTTGAAAAGATTGTAAAATCCAGGAAAATAACTGAAACAAATCTTATCTCTCGCTCCCACATCCCATTTTGCAAAATAACTGAAAAAAATTAGTCGTATATAAATTACAATATCATGCTACTAGATGCTCGCCACCGTCCCACCGAAAATTTAGTGATCAACCTCAAAAGTGAAGGATCATTTATGAGTACATTTGCAGTCCGTTTTGCTAAATTTGAATTTGGAAACTGCTATATCTTCGAAAATTGCAATGTCTACCTGGAATTAATCAAAAATTCAAACATTCAGAAAAAAGTAACGCATTAGATTCTCACTTCACATAAAAAAGTTACAAAACTCACAAATTCTACAAAAAAAAAAAAGAAGAAAGAAATACAAAAATTACCAATTGTTTTTCGCACTTCGCAGTCAAACTCAAACTATGCACTCACCGGTAGGGGAAGAAAATAAATGGAGCTGGCAAGATGGGTTAATGGATTTTAGAGATGAATTCGGCGAATTGGAGTTTGAATCGAGGAAATGGAGTGAAATTGATAACAATTGAATTTATGGGAGGCTGAAGTTAGGGTAATCACAGTCACGCTTATGCATCACGGGAGCTGGGCCTTGGAGTGAAGGAAAAAAAAAAAAAACGTAATGGGCCAACAAAAAAATAGGGCCGCCTGCACTGGGCCAATTGGCCTAACGGGCTAATAAGTTCGGCCAAACAGCCCGGTTTTTTTTTTTTGGGCTAAATTTTTTGGTGACCCGGCCAATTTGAGCTACTTAGGGTCGGCCCATGGGCCCACCCATTTTGCCACTCTCTAAATCATATCACCAACGGAATTATGTAAATTCCGTTGGTGATATTAATTAATTTTGAAAACCAAAAATTAATTCGACCTTTCACCAATGGAATATCCGTTGGTGAAGAGTGAATCATATTACCTACGAAAATTCTGTTGGTGATATTAATTAATTTTGAAAACCAAAAAATATTTCGACCTTTCACCTACGGAATATCCGTTGGTGAAGGGTGAATCATATTATCTACGGAAATTCTGTTGGTGATATTAATTAATTTTGAAAACCAAAAATATTTCGACCTCTCACCTACGGAATATTCGTTGGTTAAGAGTGATTCTTATTACCTACGAAAAATTCAGAGGTGATATAAATCAATTTTGAAGACCAAAAACACAATTCATCTATTCAAATAAAAGAATTTATGTAGAGCAATTCATAAGTCGAAAAAATCTTTCAATCTATTACCCCATGGATAATCCATATGTAATATTACTATTTTAACCATTGAGCTACGAGAAAATGTTGGTGAAGAGTAAATTTTGCTACCCGCATATTTTTCATAAGTCATGTAAATCAAATTTTGAAAATGAAAAAGATTCAACTATATGGAATTGAATGTTAATCACTTAAGGATTAGTCGTAAATTAAGTTTCATTGAGCATGTTAGGTAGGCATTTTCATCTCCAAAATCTATTTTTGAGCACGAGTTTTTTGAGTTTTCGAAAGAATTTGAGATGAAATGACTAAATTGCCCTTTTAACTTTCAAATGACATTTAATTGATTGAGGGCAATTTTGTCAAATTGCAATGTAAGTCAAAAAGTGTGTAAGAGGAATTCAGTCATGGCCCACCAAATTTAATGCAAAATGGATTTTGGAGATTAAAAAAAGGCAGCCGAACAAGCACTCATTTAACATTCGAATTTTTTACAACGAAGTTATATATATTACAATAATAAAAAAGATTCAAACTATAATCTCATACGAAGAAAATATAGGTGGAGTAGTTTATCTATTGTACGATATCACTTTAGTTGGATATTTCGTGTTTAAATGTGAAAGCAAATAATGTTTATCATCATTTCATACAGTTTGTACATCTATAAAAAAATTTCAAGCAATGTAATATTTAAGGTGTTAACACAATGTGGAATTTGATTTTTCACTAATATTTATTTTTTACTTTATAAGAAATTATAGAAAATGTTGCCCATTGAACTAATATATATTATAAAACAAAAAACAATTACAAGAATTCATTTGTCTCCAATGGTTTTGTTCAGAACTTCACAACTCTTGGGTCGAGAGGTTCAAATCACATTACATCCATTCTAAATTAATAAAATAATAAAAATGCTTGACACAAATTTTAGTGGATTGGGTCGGGCCTTTGATAGGTCGAGTTTCAAACCCATAATTGGCAAGTCGGGTCAGGAGTCCACTAAGTATATAAAATTATTATTTTTTAATTATTAAAAACCGCGACTATTACCTCACGGAATTTCCGCTGGTAATAGTGTTTGTCATTCATTCTTTATTTTGAGGTCATTGAAAGTTACAAACGGAATTTCGTTGGTAAAAGACGTGTCATTACCAACGGAAATTCCGTTGGTAATAGTAGGTGTCATTACCAACGGATATTTCAGAGGTAAAGGGTTGGGATTTCCGTTGGTAATGACAAACACTATTACCAACAGAAATTCCGTTTGTGAAGATCACCAACGGAAATTCGCTGGTAACTTTCAATGACCCTCAAAATAGCAACTAAAATTCGCATTGCAAATAGTCCGTTGGTAGCGACTATTAGCACGGATATCGTGGTTTTAGCAACGAAAAATTCGTTTCTGAAGCCACGGTTTTTTGTAGTGACTCTTTGGGAGCAAACAAAATTCTAATAGAATATTGATTTTTACAAATTGTGTTTATTCATGAACAAGAATACTTTTGTAGAGTACACTACAACACATTTAGTCTTTCACGGCATTGATTTTATGGCGTACATATAAAAAATGCCGCTAAAATATATATTATTTATGACATATCTTAAATGTGTGTCGTAAATTACCAATTAAATATAAAATTAACGGCATACATATAAAGAACGTCGTAAAAGATAATATTTACTACGGCATATTTGTTGACGCATGCCATGTATAGGATAAAAGGAAAAACCCACACCCACTGATATATCTCGTGACTCAACAAGTTATATTTTTTCATTTCATTTCTTAAATATTTTTGTATTTTTGAAACCACCCCCTTTTTTTTTCCAAATTGCCCAAACCCTTCCAACCAAATTCCCTCTTTCAAAGAAATCGCTCAAGCATAACCCTTCCAACCAAATCTACCATTTCACAGAGATTGCCCAACCCTTCCTGCCAATAATCTTCTCTTTGTCAACGATTATTCTCTTCTTTGTTAATACTTCATCTTTCAGCCTCTTTGACATTGAAGATTATGAGAACTGCTTCTCCCGGTAGATACTTGAAATTATTATTAAGTAATAGGATTAAGTAATGATGTTTTTTGATATTTTGCCTTCGTAATAGGACTAATCTTTTGTAAACAAATATCATCATTTATTATATTTAAGACTAATCTATTGAGTTGTTATATATACGACTAATCTCTTGTAAACAAAAATCGTCATTTATTATAGTGAAAATAATACATCGGCTGAATACACAACATAGTCTCACATGTATAAATCCACGTGTTCTTTATTTTTCGCCCTTTTATTTGTTGCTCCAATCCTAACAATTTGATTCAAGATAAAATGAGGTTTAAAGAGAAAATTTCAGATAAAGAATTTAGATTTGGTTAAAGGGACAATTTGATTCCGAGATAAATCTGCAGATTGTTTTGATTCAAGATAAAAAATTCTAAAATGAGATTTAAAGGAAAAATTCCACACTCTACAATTTAAAGACTAGATTAAGTTAGATAATGTAGGTTAAACTTGGGCTTATTTTCTATTTAGGCTCATTTTACATGTAAGTAGGTTGATTTAAAAAAAAAAAAAATTGTGCCAAAATTTTTAGACCCTAAATGGTTGAGGGCCCTAGGCAGTTGCCTAGCCGCCTAGGGCCAAGGCCAGCCCTGGCCATAATAGAGACTATCGTAATTGGCGTTACATGAAAGAGCATAACTAATGTTGCTAGGGTACTCAAGAATATAATTTACATGTTGTGGGCATCTAATAATCAAATTTGATTTGTAGAATATTAATTTAAATTTGCACTATATAATTAAACAAGAATCACCCTATATATGCAAAATTAAAATATAAATAAAGATAATATTCATGAGAGAGAGGCATGAACACCAACCAACTTACTACTATTGGAATTTCTTTTGGAATAGAAACAAAGCGAGAAGTGTCAATTGAGAGAGAGACTTGAACACCAACCAAAAAATTATTATTTTTTCAATTTTCAAGACATTGAGTCACATTTTAAACTAGTAACCTACTTGAATAAGAGAGCCGTGGCCGGGTCAATGAATGGACCAAGTCTGATAACTATAGTTGTGGGTGATAAAATAGAGAATCAGCCAATTTGGTCCGTTCTATACCCAAAATAAAAAACTTGCTTTAACCCGGTTTTTTTATTTTTAATTTAAAACAGTGGTCGGTGCAATGTACCCACCATTTTACTTTTTCTTCATAACTTGACCATAGTACGCTAGCTCATATACAATTAGATGTCAAAATAACATTCTTACATAAACAATATTCACGTCACAACTTGAATGTTTCATTTAAAAAAAAATATATATCATGTGTGTCTTTTGAAAAGGTCACAATGTGGTTTAAAACAATCGCCTAAACAATAGTATAAATGGTTGATATGTTAAATGTGTGTTTTTGAAGAAGTAATTTTAATTATTGTTCGTACTTTAAGAAAGACTATGTTAAACAAGTTCTTTTTTATGTTGTTATATATGTTGTTTTAAGTTCAAAATTTGACATAAACAATCGGATATCCTAAAAGAATATTAAGTATGGACATGGAAAGAGATAAAACTAGGAATACTTTAGCTTTAGAATAGAGTTCATACATCTTGAAAATTCTGTCTAAATTTTCAATGGATAATGCTAAAAGTGTTACTATCCCTCTTTCCAGTCACTTTAAATTGAGTAGTGGTATCTGTCTAGCTATTAAAAAGGTAATTAAATATATGAAGAGGGTACCTTATACTAATGTTGTTGAGTCCATAATGTACATACCACGAGACATGACGTGGCACACTCAATTAGCACCCTTAACAGGTTTATGGCCAATCCTGGCCAAAGTTATTAGGAAGCTCTTAAGTGACTTCTTAAATACTTAAACAGATACATCCCAATTAGACATCTTTTTAAAACTAAGTAATAAGTGGGTAAAATTAAAGGAGCATGTTGATGCAAATAATGTTGGGGATGGGGATCAAAGAAGATCAACTATCGCTTATACTCTTTGTAATACTCAGTATAAGTTGGATTTTGGAAATCACAACTCCAATATATAGTTGCATTGTCCACTTACATAATTTGAGTATATTGTAGCTACCAAGGTTGTTAAAGAAGTCATTTGTCTTATATACATAATTTTTGAGATTGGTGTTCTTAATAATCATGTTGTGGTATATTAATGTTTTTCCCGAAAGATCAAAGTATGTCAATGTTAGGTTGCACCTTATCATAGACATAATGCAAAATGCTTGATCCAATAGGAGAAAATCTCATTCAGCATAAGCCCTTAAATGTGGGACTAACTTATTACCTTTTTCCAAGTTTAAAATTTGTTTAAATTTTCTCAATATTGATATGGGTTAATTGTTTTGCAGGGAAAGCTGAGAAGTAATCAAGATTTGGTACTATTATGCACTAGAAATATTGGCATCAGATTGTTGGATTGTGATGCTAAAGTTGTATTTAACGCTTGGTAAATAATCGAATCTTGACTTAATCTGGATGGTAAGTTATTAAAAAAAGACTATAAGACAAAACGAAATAGAAGAAAATGAGTACGAGATATCGATATTGACAAAAAAATTATAAGAATTACTCGATCAAATTGTATTGACAGAAAAATAACTTTTTCAATTGCAAGAATACCCCGTCAAATTAGAATGAATATTTGTATTAATTGAAGAAGAAAGAAGGAATGTCCATAAACCATTTAAGCAAACCATTACTTTCAAATGAAATTGCACTTGGTATTAATGAATGCCTAAATCCTTTAAGGAGTGGTAATGACTACTAAAGGTGGTGATGGAACCAATTGGTTATATATATAGACATTAATATTGTTAGCATTTTAATCGTGTGAGGCACGTGTGACAATTTAAACAAAAATTTTAGACTGACGTCTTTGTTATCGAACTTGTCAGAAAAACGAGAAGTTAGAGAGAAAATTGTCGAAAATAGAATTTAGAGAGAAAATTGTAAAAAGTGCAGGAGTTAGAGAGAAGGTTGCAATTTTCCCAATAGGTTATATTGCAATTACGCTATCCCCTAGCTTCTCATTGAAATCTAATTTCGCCCAATTGCAAACCCTAATTCCAACGGAGAGAGACGCATTGGCTACTTGCACACAATGCTGGGCGGCTTGTACGGAGATCTCCCTCCACCATCCTCCACCACGGATGACAGCTCCACCACTACATCCACCACTAATGTGTGGTCCAGCAGCGCCAAGATGGCCCCACCCACCCTACGCAAACCCTTCCCCCACCCCAGACCATTCTCAGGACTCAACAGCAGAAGCCCAAGCCGAATTCTACCATTTCCAAGGGGCCAATAACTCACTCCACTTCCGTCATCTCCGACGAGCACACCAACCCCAATCCTGCCACAGCTTCGTTTCAGCCGGCTCTAGTCGGCGTCAATAGCTCCGTAATCGAAGAATACGACCCGGCCAGGCCCAACGATTATGAGGATTATTGTCGGGAGCGTAAGCGGAAGCAAGCCGAGGCAGAAATGAAGAGAGAATTAGAGGAAAGAGAGAAGAGAGAGGAAAGGAAGAGAGAGAAAGGAGGGATCGAGAGCGTGACAGGGATCGGGAATTGAATATATCAGGAGAGGAGGCATGGCGGAGGAGGGCAGCAATGAGCCGTGGTGGTGGCAGTGGAAATGGAGTGCCCAGATCGCCTTCACCACCTTCGGCAAATGTGACTGGGGAAGGGTTTAGCATTGGTAAGTCAGAGAGTGGGGGTTTGGGTGTGGGGGCTGAGGGGAAGATGACAGCAGCGCAGAGAATGATGGCAAAGATGGGGTGGAAGGAAGGCCAGGGGTTAGGGAAGCAGGAGCAGGGGATCACCACTCCCTTGATGGCCAAGAAGACCGATAAGAGAGGTGGGGTTATTGTGAATGCGAGCGAGTCCAGCAAGAAGGTCAAGAGTGTCAATTTCAATGGGACTCCCACCCGGGTTGTGCTGCTCAGAAACATGGTATGTATTATGTATTAAATGATATATATTTGCGTGTGTTATTTGTTAGATATTTATGTTTTCGGATGTAAAGATCTGGACTTTTTTATGGAGTAATTAGATGGTTTTGGGGAATTCTATGCTATTCAAATTTAACTACAATATGAGGTGTTTAGGTTTGTTTGGAAAAGGTACAAATCATTTTTGCGTTTTGACTTCAAATATGATTTTAGTAGAAATTATGTACAATGGTAGGGATCAGTGTTTTCCTGGGTGGCAGTAAATTTACTGACAGACACCACGATACTTAGAATGTGAATTTGTTGGGCGAGTCAATCATTTTTTCTAGAGGAATTTGTTTACTTGTTGGCACTAAATAAACTAACAAACAACTTTTAAGTTTTAAGTCTTGGAATGTGAAAATTTATCTGGCAATGAGGTTAAAAATAGGTTTCTGGTGACTCGTCAGAGTTGTGGTTGTATGCATGAGGGAATTGAAAGGAAGAACTTCCTGTGCTTATTGAACGATACTTGCAAATGAATGTTTGGAATGTTTTTCTTTCATTTAAAAGTTTTCAATGTTCACTTTAGTCCGTATTGTAAATACTTTCCTCAAGGATAGAGGAGCATGCCAAGAGTCAATATATTTTAAGCTAAGAATAATGTCCTCCAAGGTGGCGTTACATTATTGTTTATTTATATGTCACTCTGCCCGAATATGCTTAACTATCTGATATTTTGATCTCTTCCTGTGCAAGTAAATTTGCATGGTCACCATATAAATGAACTTCAAGTATATCACATGCTTCATTTTCTAAGTCGTGCTTTTAATTAAGGGATGAGTTGTATGCTTGGCTCTACATCTTGGTCTTGTCAGTCTAGATTAGAACCTTGCTTTTCATTAGTATTTCTGTTCTACCATTTTCTGCTTTTGCAAGCATTTCTCTCTTCCCACTGTTTCACATCCATCACGGTGATGGCATAGTTTTGTCCCATTGTCCTTCCTCTCTTAATTCACGGTGCAACCTCTCAATTCAATTTTTTTTTCTTCACACAAATGATGAGATCAACAAGATCTTTGTATATTTGAGGAAGCTATTGTAGGAATTATCACGAGTGTTTGCTAATCACAGTCCAAATTATTTTAAAATTGTGCAACTATGAGAGCGAATGGTTGTGGTGTGAGATATTGAAATGTCACTAGTCACCACTCTTTGGTCATGTCCAGAGTGAACAAATATGCTAGTTCCATGGTGGCTCTGAGAAGCTTAAGTGCATGCTTGGTAGTGATGAAATTTTTTTTTAAGTGCTTATAAGTTGTGAATCCTATAGAATAGAATGTATGGATAATAAATGATAGCAAGTTGTGGGTCTTACGAAATGTGTAGATGAAAAATATGTTTGACCAATTTGACGAGCTTAAATTATCATTTAAGATTAGACAAACATGCACTTACATCCACTCTCTCAAACTTACATGTGAAAATTAAAAATTGAAATATCACTTCTCAATGGATAAGAACAACGAGTAAACCTTTTTAAACACCTCAAGATTCAAGATTTTTCTAGTAGGAGTACTCCTTGCTAATGGTGGGTGGAGAAGTAAAGGAATGTGAGAGAGATTGCATTTCTTTAACTGAGACTCAAGGTGTTCATTAGCTAGCTGTTGATGTGCTAGTCGTTATGATCGGTAAACTGCAGTAGTTTGTTGCCAGAAAGTCAGGTTTCCTGTGTCCTACTCAATGTTAAAACAAAAATGGGATTTTGTGCATTGCAAATGTGTATTTGATCTCAGAGGCAGGCCAGAATGTAGAAACATCTTTGTTTGCATCAACACACTTCATTTTTTTCCCTTATATTGAACTGCTGCTCCTATCTCATGGCATGCTATTCGAGGGAATCAAGGTAGACATTGGAACCCCCCCACCCCAAATCCTCATCCAATCTGAAGGTGCATTTTGTGGATATGGGTGTCTGTATAATTTTGTTTTCATCACTGTATTTTGATTAGTACATAGTGCTGCTTAATTATTTGTAAGTGGCTTATCAATTACACAGATCTTGCTGCAGTGGCCCTTGTTTATGGCTGTAATTGATGATTATGTTTTGTGATTGTCTTTTGCATATGGTTGCTAATCACCTGGATTGTATATTTGGTCTAATACACCAAATATAAGAAAATGATTAATTGCAATTTCTATGTGAAGGTTGGCCCGGGTGAAGTGGATGATGATTTAGAAGGTGAGGTAGCAGAGGAATGTACTAAATTTGGAACGGTGACTCGCGTCCTAATATTTGAGATTACAGAACCAAATTTCCCACCCGAGGAAGCCGTAAGAATCTTTGTTCAGTTTGAGAGAGCAGAACACGCAACTAAAGCCCTTATTGAACTTGAAGGTCGCTTCTTTGGGGGTCGGGTTGTTCATGCTTGTTTCTACGATGAGGAGAAGTTCGGCAACAATGAGTTGGCTCCCCTGCCGGGAGAAATCCCTGGCTTCTTTTGAATATTTGGTTGAAGTTGAAGATGCTTGGCAGTTTGCTTGTTGTTTATGTTAGGGCATATACAGGCACTTCTCAGAATGTTACATAGAAGTTGCAGATAACATTTGGTAAAGGTTACCCTTTTAAACAGTTGCATTGGTGGAAAGAAAATGTAAGCTTTTTTTGGCTTTGATGAAGATTGTAACTCAATGGTCAAAATATCCCTCTTGCAGTGATTTTCTCTAAGCTAAAAAATTACTGATAAAAGTTGAAATAAACAAATTAAAATAAGTTATTTTTTTAATTACTATGGAAAAGAAGAAAGTAACGTGTTCAAACATTTTGAAAATAAAATTTCATTGAAAATTAAGTTTAATTTACTTTTATGCTTTTACCAAACATAGTTCCAATATAATTATTAGTTTGACCATGATAAAACAATTAAAAAAAAAAAAAAAAAATCCCTTAACTAAAAAGAAGAGATTAATAAATATTTTGTATAAATTTTACAAAAATATTTAATTCAGTCCCTACTTTCAGTCTGTGCTATTTTTGGTGATAATATTTAGCCCTTTGTTCGGTTTAGATTAAAATTCTATTAAAAAGTCACTCTTAAAGTCAACAATTAATTTCATAACTTTCATTAATTTTCAACCATGTATTTGATCAATTTTTTTATCAAATTCTACTAAAAAAACTTTCTCAAAAAAGCTCTTAACAGAAAAGCACGAGAATGTTTCATGTAAATAGACAATATATGCCGAGTCGTCTTCAAGTATGATATTGAGGTGGTTCCACCGGAGTGTTCTGATTCGATGTACCCCGACCTCCGGCAACGTGTACACCTGTCATTCCTGATACATGACAGAAGCAGTGGCTGCGGTCGCTGAGGGCTTCTGTGGCGCGGCGGCGCAGGTATAAATGGCTACAAGTGTATCATCATGATGATGAGATGAAGATGTAGAAGGAATGGCAAGTGTAGTACTTCTGGAGCTTGGGCCGCATCCACCGTAGAAGGGTAGGCTACAGGATGAGTGGTGGAGTACGTTGGGGTCTCCGATTATAATGCGGCGGGGCAAGGCCGTTGTTGAACATTCTCCGCCGCCAATGGCGGTGTTGGCTCCCATAAAGCTGCTTGTTGGCGTTGGTGTAGCTCCCTTTCTTCCCCGGCCACCACAAAGCGGACATACACTAATTCCCTGTAAAGAAACATAAGAAATGAGCACATGCAAGATGCACATAAACAGAATTACATGAACATATATATATATATACACTGGTGGTGGAGGTGGAGGTGGAGCGGTAGGTGGTGCCATCAGGCTCAATGACCCATCCGGCTTCTTGGGCAAGGTGGCGGAGGACTTGGTTGATATCAGCACGAGGAGAGAGGCGGTAGCCGCCGTGCTGACGGAGACCGTGGAAGATCTTGGTTGTGATAGACCTCCTCTGCCTCTCTCTCATCTTAGTCCTCTCCTTTTCAACTGCACTTCTTACATTCCCACGATTTCTCACTCTTCCATCTTCCTTCATGTTTTCTTAATTTTTACTAATTTTAAAAGTTTTGTGAAATTTGATGATTTACTTGTAATATTCAAGTAGAGAAAATAGGAAGAGAGACAGAAAGATTTCGAATGACAGAAAGAATTGAGAAGTTACAAGAATCATATTGCATGTTGGCTGTACAAAATGGTTCACAGTGGAGGAGGTTGTTTCACGCGCATGGAGCCATCTCTCTCTTTTATTTTTTTTTTATGATAAAGCTGAAATTAACATGAATTCTGATTTCTTGCCTGATGATCATATTTTTAATGCGGTTAAAGAGTTGAATAATAGTTTTTTGTGTTATTTGTTTGATTAAATTTAAATAATAATTTCAGATAGTCAAGCATATTTTTTTATCTACACATTCGATAAAAAAATTAATTTAAGATATAACAACTTAGAAATAGGGATTGAATAGGTTGCGTAGGTAAATTTTAAATTTCTTGACATTTATTGCAACAGTCAAAATAAATATATAAACATTAATTTTAATTGTCTCAAACAAATTACCAATTTACCTAATTTAAGTGCATGAGTCTAGTTTTTAAACGAATTGAACTATTTAACAATTTTAGCATGCAATAGCTATATCAGAGCGTGTTGAATCACTTTTTATTTGGAGAATTAACTAGTTCAAGTTAGCGGAATATGCATGCACAAAAGTGAAAACTAGATTTACATTGTAAGCCCCAAACCAGGGGTGGATTTACAATATGGTGAGACCTTGCGTCGCCCGTCTTTGAAATTTCGCGAAAAAAATGGTCTTTGGTTATCGATATGACGTATATTCAAAGCCGTTTAAAAAGAAAAAAAAAAAAAAAAAGAAAAAGAAGAGAAAACTAACCTTTTCAAGGTCTATGTAACTCGTTTTCATTAAATTTCATTTTGTACGCTTCTCGACGTAATTTGCACTTTTTGGCGAGATAAGCGGTTGCATCTTTTTTGGGACCTGTGAAACCCTATTTGAAACGGAAGATGACTTTGGAAATAATTTGAAGTGGCTACTAGGCCAATTTATTTAAATTTGCTGCTTGGGCCAATTAATTAAATTTTGTCTTTGGGCCAATTAAATTATAATACCCATTTTCACATGTCAAAATACTATTTTGCCTCAACTAATGGCTTACACAACAAGATTTGTCTTTTCAACAAGATTTGTCTTTTAACAATTCATTCATGTTCTAGCATATTCTAGTGGTCACGACTTCCGTGAACCAACACAAATTTGAAATTTTTATTTGCTTTACACATACAAAAATTTTTTAAAAAAATAAAAATTCAACGTGTCGGCAGCGTGTCGGTGTCGGTACTTTTTTAAAAATCGCGTGTCGACGTATCCGATACTTATCGTGTCGGACACTTGTATCCGTATCCGTGCTTCATAGTCGTTTTGTTGGCAGGCATTTTCAGAGCTCAAAGAGGAATAAGAAGAAGAGAGGCTTCATTCGAGAAAAGTAGGTTATTTAAACTACCAAATTTGTAGTTCTTGTTCGTTCCTATTTTGACTAAGACACTGTAATTGGTCATCAAACAGGAATTAACTTCAACTCGCATGACTTTTCGTGAGCAGAGTGCCTGGAGCCACAACGTGAAGAGAATGAAGGTAAATCTTTTAGCTTATGAAACTTGAATGGTTATTTTACCTGGCACCATTATCACATTATACTCTTTCTTATTCCCATTTTGCAGTTGGATCTAAACCTACAGTCCACGAGTGTTTTGGGTACAACATTTGAAGACGGTGCAATTTCCAAACAATACAACCAGATAGAGGCATCAACAATTGAGCATTATTTTCACAAGCATCGGTCGTTGACTGGTCATTATTTTCACATTATTTTTTCACAAGTATCGTCCGTTGACTGGTCAACGGTCATACCAGTCAACGTCCGCCCTAACTGAACTTCAACCCTAGATCTGCCACTGTCCCAAACTAAGGGTAACAACCACGACCTACGAACTTGCAAATCCACTATCATCACAAAATATTACAAATTATTGAAAGTATAAACACTTGACTTAAGAGTTATGTTTAAACCAATTTGATATGACAGACAAGTAAATATACATTTCTTGTATCATTTGTCCTCAATATCATTGGAGAAAAATCTGAATTACCATCCAGACTTTATCACCACTCAAATTTGTATTCGAGTTGCATCACCACGTGTTGGAACAACAAGTCGTGCTTCAATCTTTCACCAATTTGTTGATTAATTCGTGTGATTTGCTCACTGTTGTCGGAGGAAATAATTTCTCTATAACTTGAATTTTTGCTTTGTCGACCTCAATGCCTTTAGCTGAAATCCTGTGTTCCAACACAATGCCTTCTTGGACCATAAAGTGGCACTTTTCCTAGTTAAGTACCAAATTTGTTTTTTCGCAACGCTGAAATACCATGGTCAAATTTTTTAGGCATTCATCGAATTATGATCCAAAAATTGAAAAATCATCCATAAAAACGTCAATGAATTTGCCGACCGTATCGGAGAAAATAGACATCATACAATGCTGAAATGTGGTAGGAGCGTTGCACAGGTCATATGGCATACGCCTAAGTGCAAACGTATCGCAAGGGCAAGTAAATGTCGTCTTTTCTTGATCTTCTAAGGCTATATGAATCTGATTGTAGCCTGAATACCCATCAAGAAGGTAATAATGAGAATGACGCCAAGCGTTTCTGACATCGATCAATGAATGGTAGAGGAAAATGGTCTTTTCGAGTGGCATCATTCAACTTCCTATAATTAATACAAACTTGTCTCGCTAGTAGTCAATTTTGGTGGTATGAGCTCGTTATTGTCATTCTTCTCAACCGTAATTACTCTTTTTTAGGCACTACAGGCAAGGCTTACTCAAGTGCTATCTCGAAATAAGATAGATGATCCGACATCAAGTAGTTTTAAAACTTCATTTCGCACTATCTCTTGCAAATGAGAATTTAATTTGCGTTGATGTTGAACTATTGGTTTATATGCCTCTTCTATTAGAATCTTGTGCATGCATATGGACGAGCTAATACCTCTGCTATAGTCCAACCGATGGCTGATTTGTAATTTCTCAAGACTCGGAGAAATTTATCTTCATGATCTTGATTGATGGAATTTGTAATAATGACTGGAAGAGTAGATAACTCACTAAGATAGGCATACCTAAGGTGAGAATGTAATTACTTTAACTCGAGAGTCGGAGCCTGTTGAATTGAAAGTGGTTGCTGAGGAGGTGTGGTACCCAAATCTATGTAATTGTTTCTTCTTTCTATCCGTTCAGCTCCTTGTAAATATTTGGCATATTCTTCAAGAACTGGAGAGTCGAAATTTTCTTCTTGAGAATGCATAATACACGCTTCACATGGATCTGAAGGATTTTCCAAAGCAAAGTTGTTAGCTGCCTCGTGATCGATGATATCAATCTGAAAACACGAGTCATAGGAGCTTGGATATTGAATTGCTTTGAACATGTTGAAAGTGACTTGTTCCTCGTTTAATCTCAACATTAGTTGGCCTTTTTGCATATCAATTAGCACTCGTCCAGTAGCTAAGAATGGTCGTCCCAAGATAAATGGTACATCTCTGTCTTCCCATATCCAAGATAATGAAGTCAGCTGGGAATATAAATTTGTCCACTTTCATTAAAATATCTTCAACAACCCTTCGTGGACGTTTACGATCGATCTGCTAACTGTAGTGAGATTGTGGTTGGCTTTGCTTCCACGAGACCTAGTTGCCTGAAAATAGTGTGAGGCATCAAATTAATGCTAGCACCTAAATCACATAATACTTTCTCAAAAAATGAACTACCAACGGTACAAAGAATAGAGAAACCCCATGGATCTTTTAATTTCGGAGGTAGCTTGTTTTGCAAAATAGCAATGCATTCCTCGGTAAGTATGACTGTTTCATGCTCCTCCAACTTTCTTTTGTTTGACAAAATTTCCTTCATAAATTTTGCATAGCTTGGCATTTGAACCAAAGTGTCAGCAAAAGGTATGTTGATTTGGAGTTTCTTGAATACATCAAGAAATTTCTTGAATTGCTTGTCTAGCTTATGTTTTCGCAGTCTTTGAGGAAATAGAATTGAAGGAACATAAGCTTTGACCCGGTGGCGGAATATAATACGGTTGAGAACTTTCTTTTTCTTGTTCAACTTCTACATCTAATTTGTTATCTCTCTTTACTTAACGCATAATTTTCCCTTCAATGCCCAGTCTTTTCACATGTATCTCTGGTAACTCAACTCTGCTTCTCGTGATAATTGCATTGGCTTGTTCTTTTGGATTAACTTCGGTATTGCTTGGTCATGTGCCTGGTTGTCGCTCAGTCAACAGTTTAGCCAACTGCCCAATCTGGTTTTCTATATTCTTTATTGCAACATCTTGTCTTTTCTACATCTCCTTAAATTCAGATTTCATGCATGTGACAGTTTCTTCCAATCCTCCTTTTCTTTCTTGTGGTCTCTCTTGATTTGGCAGAGTTTGAATATTTTGGGTATTGCTATAGGAGAAGTTTGGATGATTTCCCCATCCTGGATTATAAGTCTGTGAGTATGGATTATTCTATTGTCATTTGAAAGTTACGAGCATATGCAACTTGTTCCGGTGATGACATATCAACTTTGGTTAAAGAGCATTACGATGATTGATAGTTTGTCCGACATGTTACATGATTGGTGGGGACATCATTGCTTCCATCTGCTTTGCCAATGCATCGATTTTCACCAATACAAGCGAATTGATTTCCACTTCGTATATTCCTGTTGATTTCTTCTGCAATCCTCTTTCTGGCCACATAACGAACTGTTCATTCATGGTTTCATATAGGTCGTAAAGGTCACCGGAAGATCTATTTTGGATAGCGCCATTTACTGCAGAATCTACTGAAGAACAACTGGTTGGAGCTAATTCATAGTAGAAATAATGATTCTGAGCTACTAAAGGAAAACCATGACTTGGACAGCTTCGGAGCAGTTCCTTGAATCTTTCCCATGCCTCGTGAAAGTTTTCCAACTTAGATTGTTGGAAATTGGATATTTCATACTTCAGTTTGTTTACTCTTTTGGAGAGAAATATTTCAGTGATGAATTTTGCATCAAATCTGTCCAAGTAGTGATGCTCCCGGACGTTAGAGAATCTTTCGATTGTGTGTGTGGAAAGAGCCTCATCTTAAGTGCCTATTCATTAACACCGTTGTATTTGAAATTTCCACAGTATTCATCGAAGCAAGAAATATGGTAATGAGGATTTTCATTTGTTTTCCCATAGAACGGTGATTGTTTGAGAACAAATTCCATAAGGTGGATAGATTATAATGGGTGATTCTCACCCATAAGAATATCTCATTCATTAACTTATTTGGTTGAGCCCTTTGGTGAAAGATTATTTCTCACATCTGCAGGTAATGAAATCTGGATACGGTTATCTTCCATTGTGTCTTTTTGTTGTTGTTTCTTTTCTCTTCGCTCACGTTGTCGTTGGCGAAAGCTCCGTTCGATTTCTGAATCTAAATCAAATAGATCAAGATCTTTTGTACGGCGCATACACAATTGATACCTGAAACTTTAGAAAATATTTGAAATTCGACAGTAACACGAAGAACTGAGAATAAAAATAAAACTAAAAATAAAATAAATAACAATAAAAAAATTGTTAAAAATTAAATTATAAATTAACGTAATAATTAATAAAACTAGTCCCTAGCAACGGTGCCAAAAACTTGTTGTCGATTTTATCCTACAAGTGGACAGATCGTTAACAAGTAATATAATAATGAATAAAGTGTCGAACCCACGATGACTAGCTACCAATTTAACCAATTAATTTATAATTGAATTTTAACAATGTAAAGAACATGATCTGTTTTTAATTTTAATTGTAGAACTATTCTAATTATGTTTAAATAAATCTAATTTATGACTGTAATTGTAGTAAATTGTTGAGCACGATTTCAAGTTTTATTAACATTAGGATTCGCAAATCCACCTACATGTTTCTTAATCAATTATCCGTTTAATCGCTTTAGTTTATAATTACCTTGGCTTGAAAATTGATGATCCTATAATAATCAAAAGACTCTCTCGATGGTCAATCAATTCTATATCGATATGCGAACCTAATTATCTCTAATTAAGTTTCGAATATAAAAATATGCATTAAAATCTCAAAAACACTTAATCGAATTTCACAAGGCATAATAGTAATTTATATATATTATTGGACCCTATGTTATTCAAAATCACGTGCTTATCTTTATTGAATCTCTCAACTTCAATATAGATCACAATATATTCTAATAGTTATCAAGCATTAAAATATTAGAAATAATGAATAAAGAATAATCAATCCAAAAGTAATTAATTACTAAAATAGAAAAACTTCTAATTAATTAAAAACATGAGAATTCATTGTTCATCCTAGCAATGAGTAATTTAGTTGGACATGATTTTGTTGATTATTACAATAATTGAATTCATCGTGTTCCGGAGAAAGAAAAAGAAAGAGTAAATAAAACTCGTGTATTTTGTCGAAGAATCTTCAATCCCTTCTTCGATCTTCAATTTTTCCTTGTATATTTTGTTTTCAAAATTTGTCCCCCGTGATTTGTCTATTCCCTGGCTTTTATAGCCCTCCTCCAACTCTCTGAATCGTAAGTCAACTTCTCTCATTATCCTGGATTCAGTGGAAGTCTATTTCTATCAGGAAACTGCCAACCAGCAGCCGTGGAAAGCCTTACGATCGCATGGTTTGTGTCTATTATATTCAGCCTCTGAAAAGCCAACCTTGCGATCGCAGCTTTGAATAACCATGCGATCGCATGGTTATTTTGGCTGATTTCTTGGATTCCTTCCTTTGTTATTTGCATGCGAAGCCCTTGAAATCTCTTTGTCCTTGCAATTAAGTCATCTTTTCTTCGATTTTCTATCTTTTTGTTAGATCGACACTTGAATTTGATTATTTCCTAAAATAGTAATAAAACACTGCACCAATATACTGAAAACATGTAACAATACTAATAATTGTCCCTTTTTGTGGACCCCGATCAGTACAAAATTGTACTTATCACTCACCCACCAAGTGTATTAAACACAGTCTTGTAAGTTTCAAGTGCACCAATTTGAATCTTTGACACTTCAAAAACCAATTCAGACTAAGATTGACTATAGCATGGAGACACTCTATATAAACTTCAGTTGTGATGGTGTGATTTCATGAAACATTCTCAATAAGTAATTTGAATTTCAGTATCTAATGAAAATGTGCAGACGAACAAACAGAATATATGGACAATAAGGAAGAGAATTAAACTAGGTTACATTGTTCATCCAAACTTTAAGTTTAGCTACTCTTGATTCAGGGGAAGAAATAGATGAAGAGATTTGAATACATAACCCGAATCTTAAATAAAAAATGAAAAGAACTTGAAAATCTTGCACCAAGAAATCTTCGTCTTCACATTCTAATCTTCAAGATCTTGGTTGTTCTTCATCGTTCTTTCTCCCAAAAATCAACAACCTAATTATGAGTTAATAACTCATATAAATAGTATCTTTATTGTGTCTCAAAAGATCCTAAAAAAATCATGAAAATCGCGTCCAAAACGTTTTCTAATTGAAGTCAAACTAAAAAATAAAATAAAATAAAAAAACGTTGGCCAAACAATACACTGGGCGATCGCTCAGTGCATTCCTGGACGATCGCTGAGGCAAGCTGTTTTGTTCTCTACTTTGCATCCACAATGTTGGGCGCTCGCCCATCTATAAGTTGGGTGATAGTCCAGTTTAAATCTTTCAATTTTGCACATTTGGTCTTCTAACTTTAGATTTTGTCTTCTTTAGTCCTCTAATTTCTTCTTTCATTTCAATTTAGTCCTCTTTTATTTACAACTCAAGTCCTTCAACTTTTAAATATTTACAAGTTGGTCCCCATTTCAAATCTTTGTGCATTTTCGGTCTTTCTTTGTTCATTTTACTTTGTTTTCTCTAATTTCATTCAAATCGGGTGTCAACCTAAAATAATCAAATCACACATAATTAAGTAGAAAATCACTTAAGAAAGATCGACAATCGTCCACTTTTGATAGTCTAAATAAGTGTAAAATCACACTTATCGAACTCAACTTATCTTATACATGAATCTTGTGAAGGGTATGAAAATTGCATTGTTGTATATTACAACGGCCGACATTTACGAGTCCAGTTAATATTTGCAACCACATGATTGAGAAATTTCATTTACGTGAGAAATTTTTTGAATGTTTTTTTTTGACGCCAAGAATGCATGTTCAAACATATATTATCCAACTCGTCCACTAGTTCTGAGTCATTTTTATTATATTGCTATAATTTTAATAATTATAAATCATTTCACATTTTTTATAAGGTTAGAAAATATTGGGAGGACTTGCCACTATTGTTTCTATTAACGTCAATAATGGACCATAAATTAAATTTAGAGAATACAAAATATATTGTATCAACAAATTTCGTCTATGAAAATCCACTAACATATGGATATCTTGAAAAAAGTTTATGTGAGATATATGAGATACATGTCGAAAAGACCGACAAGTATGTTAGGCGACCCCTTGTACCAATGACTACTTCAACATCAAATGACAACAACCGATATATATAGCAACATTAGTTTTATTAAGGAAACTCAACATTCTAGTTATTATTCTTTTCTACTTTCCATGATATGAATATAGGAATAGGTACAAGTGAAATACCATTAATTTTAGTCGGTATTTTGCTCACACTTGTGCTTAATATTTTAAATGTGAACGGACAATTTTTTGCATACTTAAAACCCAAAAACCGCCACCCCTTAAAACCCAAAACCCCACCCCACCCCACCCCACCCCACCCCACCCCACCCACATACACCATTTTCAAAGGGAAAGAATAAAAAGAAAGAGAAGAAGAATAAGAAATAACAAGAGGATTTTTAAGTTCTCTTCAAAACTTTTCATCTTTTTATCCAAAATCACAAGATAGGAATATCATTATGCAAGGTTAATTTTTAAATTCTGATTATTTATTGTTATTATGTAAAAATTTATATGCTTGAGAATAGGTGTTTCGACCATCCGATTTTAGAAGTAAAACACATGTGATTTTACAAAAATAAAAATAAAAAAGAGAAGTGGTTTAATCTTCATGGTTAAGCACAAGAAAGAAATAACTATAGTTTTATTCATTCATGATTAAACTTTAGAGAGAATGAATAATGTAATTGATGGCCTATCAATTTCGGTCCTTTAAGATTTGGAATCACCTCTTTTGATCGTAAATCGAGATATGCACATTTTGGTGACAATAGATAGTTAAAGCTCGGATATCTGTTTTTAGCTTTTGGAATTTAATTTGGAGATCTTATGAAATTTATTTCGTTCTAAATTTTGGTTATATGTTAATATATTATATTATGATTACTCTCTCAAAATTTTAGAATTTTTCAATGTTGTTTGACAAGGAAAATCGAATTTAAACTTTAGTACTGATAGGAGTTTAGTTTCTATTTATCATGTACTTTGTACCTTCATTTGGACACTTTCCCATTTTCATAAATTTATAAAAGTTCTAGTATGTGAGTTTATAAGATATTTAATGACCGTTTGGTTGCCATTTTTATGCATGAAAAATCATATGACAAATTTACTATTATTGAGACAGGTTAACAATAAATTTTTAAAAAATCCAAATAAAAACTCTAAACCTTGAACTCTAAAGTTTCTTAGAACATCTCCAAACACTTCGTCTATTGCTTTTTAGATGTGCCACATAAATATAAATAGACAGAATTACAAAAAATCATCTCCAATACATGCTGATGAGGACTCTGGCTAGTTGATGCAGTACACCAAAAAATAGACTTCATCTAAAAGTCCATCTAAATTTAAAGCGAATTTTTAGATAAAATGACTCAACAAATTTAAATCCAACTTAACCTTCTATTAAAAAAGTCGAGTTATGTGGGCTTTTATTCATTTTTATTATTAGAAAAATTATGTCACATAAACATTAATATTAGTTTTAGGCAGAATCTATTGAAGATAAATTTTTAATTTGACCGTCTAATAATAGACATAGTGCCACATAGACTAAAAATCCATCTGTTTTACCTGCCACATAAACTTCAATACACAAAGTGCATTATAAATTAAATGCTCTTATAGTCAATAAGCTACTTTAAGTAAATTTTTAAAATAATGTCTAAAATTCCACATCAATAGTCCACTTCTCAAACTTGAAGAAAAAAATAGAAGAAGTGTACTAGTATTTCACATATGAAATTTTGAGATGACACATCAAAAGTCAAAATTTAGGATGTGTTTGATTGGATTCCATGAAAAAGAAAAAAATTTCCATGTAAGAAGAAAAAAATAATTACCAAATTGGTGAGAGAACATTTTCTAACATTTTGGCCAAATTCATGTTTTAAGTTATTGTACTTTAGAATTCATTTTCATTTTCCACTTTCAATCAAACAGCCAAAGTTGGAAAACATTTTTTTCTGATGTGCCATTATTTTTCATAAATGTGACATTTTCCATGGAAAAGAAAAATTGGCCAATCAAACATACCCTTAAAAGAAGACGTATAGTTCTCCATATTCAAGATAAAATAGACAGATTCATAACCAATGAATTTCAAAATCTAAGACTGTGTTTGATTGGTCTCCATGGAAAATAGTGAAAAATGAAAACATTTTCCATGTAAGGTGAAAAAAAATTCCACCAAAATGATGAAAAAATATTTTTTTTTAGTTAGTTATGAAATGAATTATTTTAGGGTGTGTTTAGCTTGTGTTTTTAATTATTTGATCAAAATTGATAATCTCAACACGCCATGTCATATTTTCACTTGCCACATCAAATTTTCATTTGTCACATCATATTTTTATTTGCTATGTAAGATGTTCAACTAATAATTATACATTTTTAAATATTGAGTGGTTGATGGATAAGATAATAGAAAGAAGAGTGACCATTGAGATACCTTTCAAAGTTGAGTGGTTAAGTAGTAACTGAGTTAAAGTTTAGTGACCATTGGTTGAATTTACTCGTATTATTTATGTACATTTTGCTAACTAACTAAAAAAAAATTATATGTTTCAATTATTTTTATACAAATTTTAATTCTCCCTTCAATAAAAATAATCAATCCCAAGCTCAGAGAAAAAGTAGAGGATTTTGATTTTCAAACTTGTCGAACCGTATTTCACATGTAGGTGGGGCACAATTCGGCACCTGTGACCTATGAGTCAAACCGAGCCATCATTTGGATCACAAGCCAAGCACAGAATCAGTATAGAAAAACTCTTATCATGTAGTTTGTAAATGTTTCAATTTATTAATAAACATAACAAATATTATAATACTTTTTGGTCGAATTACAGTTCCGTAGACAAGTAATTAAATTTGTACCACAGCACTTCTTTGAATTACCTCAACCACAATCGTTCAGGAGAGATTCGGGACTTTAATTTCTCCACTTGAGCATGAATTTGTTCCTCAATTTTATTTTATTTACCAATTATTATAACTTTTTCAAACAAATTTTAAGAAATAAACAGCATAATTTAGTAACAGCAACAACGAAAAATTGTATCTAATATTATCATTAACACAGTAGATTTTTCCCAAAATTCAAAGGGTTTTGGGGATGAAGCCTCAGATAGTCGATCTAACATCAAAATCATGTTCAGACGGTAATTCCAGATAACATCGATAAAACGTTCCTCATTGGCCTCACCACAATTTATATTCATTTAAAATTGATACAAATAATTAGAAAATTTTCAAAATATAATGCCCAAAAATATATATATATATATATATATATATATATATATATATATATATACACACACAATAATCACATGGATATATATTGGAAAAATGTAATCGCAGAAACCGGCTCCATGGACGAACAGATCAAAAATCGGTCCACAGGTTCCTATCAACATGCGAAACATGAAATTTGTTTCGGTCCAATCATAGCATCGCCGGTCACTGCCGTTTAGCTATCGGCGACGTGGCTTAGACCTTTAATAAGGCTGAAATAAATAGCATGGGCAAATAAACTATTAATCACAAATTGTGCGGATATAATTGAAATTAGGGTTGAATTGAAACCTCAGAGACCCGTTCCAAATCACACACACACAACGGCATGGTGGAAATCGCACAGTTCCGACCAATAAAATTGGTGGATGGAAACAGTGGCTCCGCCGTGAAATCGCTGCGGTTTTAGAGTGTCATACGGCACTTCCTATACTTTGGGATTTCTTCCTCATCGGTAATTTTTCAAGAAAAACAACAGAAAAAATAAATTGCATTAACAAATACAGAAACAATCAAATAATCTGAAGTCTCCATGGAGGAGGAGGAGAGGAGAGGAGAGCAGAGAAAGATAGTAATGGAGGCTATATACGTAGGGATGGGATAGGAGGAGGAGAGCAGGCTCCAAGTACTTTAATAGAAGAGGAAGTCATGCGGCGTGTTAGGGTTTTGCATTCCTCCTCTATCTTCTCATTTTATTAGGGAAATTGTCACAAATGGTCCCTAATGAATAAACCATTGTGCTAAATGGTCTCGGATTCTTCTATTCTTGGCAATGACCCCCTTCAACCTATTAGCTTTCTGCACAAATAGTTCTTAACTTCTTATAGATGGTTTCTGACCCCTTGGAGTTGTTGAGAAATTTCTTCTTGATGAGAAATTAATTGAGTTGTTTTATCTATTAAAACATGTTTAGAGATAGACAGGTTTTATAAATAAATTTGTTTTTCTTCTTTATGTCTCCTTTTTTTACTCTAAAATGAAATTTATTAGAACATCTCTAACAAGAATTGGCCCTCAAACATAAAATGTTTTCTATTTTAGAGAATTGGCCTTTAAAATTATGCTACAAGAAACATTCTAAATTAACTTTTTAAAATAGAGAGTGTGCAAACACATTATCTATACTTAAATGCATTCAAAGAATTTCAATTTAAAATATTCATATGTGGACTAAATTAAATAGTATATACAAAATAAAATAGAGAAAATTATATAATAATTAGGAGGAAACATGAAAAATAAAATATAGGGAAAATTTGTAAATACTTATTGAGAGAAGTAAAATGAATTATAAAATAAAGAAATTTGTTGAAATCTTTTAAAAATTTACTCTTTAAATTTATATATATTCTCTAGAATACAAAAGATGCTATTTATAAATAGAGATGCTCTTAAACTATAAATTTAGAATTTTCTACAAAAAGTTATATGCGTTTACGTCAAATTGTCATTCTTGTCACAGGGGTGTCGACACTTTAAAGTTTAGTATCGACCCCACAGGCCATGGGTATTGATCTATGTAACCAAGAATTTCTTCCGTTTTTATGCATCAAGCATGCGGTATTGTGTTGAGATCATTTCTAAGGTCTTTTTACTATTTTTGCTCATCTAAAAGTAATTAAAATACTATATAAAAAGAAATTACCTTTCCTAGTTGAGCAGTTTGCTTCCGAGAGAATTTGAAAACCTTGAAAACAAAAAGTCTTATCCCTATTTATAGTTTTCTCTAGGGGCTCGACTACAATTAGGATAAATTCTTTATTCATACTTTTAAATCTCTAGGGTAATTTTTTGTTCTTTTAAGTTTCACTAATTACCTTTCCCACTCCATTACAATTCCTAAAAATCACTGTTAATTTTCAAAAACTCCAAGATCCTACAATTTATGCTTTTAAGTCGGGCTTTTAAAGGGCTTGTGAGGAGCTTGCAACAACTATTGTTTCTCTCATAAAAATAAAAATTACTCAAGTTCTATATGATTTAAACTCCTCAAGAATTGTGGACTCAAAAAATCAAACTCTTGACGATTTAAGAGTATTTGTTAGTTTTCGATAAAATTAAAAAAAAAAAATCTTTGTTAGTTAGTTTGTGTTGTGCATGCATACCATGTGTTGTGTATGCATACCAAAAAGGGAAAAATTAGACTATATGGTTCTAAAGTGTGTATCTTTAGGTTCAGCGGCGGAGCCAGCAAATTCAAGTTGGGGGTCCCAAAATTACATTAAAAAATTGAAACAACATAATAGTGAAAAAAATTTATACCTCATTTACAAGCGTTATTTACTAGTTCTCATACTCTAATAACGTTGTATAATTACATCATCATTAATCTTGTCAAATATATCATTTTCAATATACACAATCAAACTATCATTCAACTATTTATCACTCATTCAATGGCGTAGTCGATTCTTGACATAATTCATTGTAGAAAATACCCTATCTATCATAATAGTAGCAAGCTGGAAGAATTAATGTCAATGTCAAAAGCTTGTTTACTAACGAATATACTTCATGTTTTATTTGTCTCAATCAACTTTTGTGCAAGTTCACCAAGACTCGGTAATCCTCCAAAAATTTTATCGATGCACATATCAATGATGTGTGTGTCGATTTGACCATCGAGTTACAAAATATCTAATCCTTGAAAATCTTTCAGATAAAACTTACACACTTCAATTAATTTGCTCTTGTTAAAGCAAAAAATGAATTATCCGGACATAAACATGCTATACAAAGAAGTAAGTCACTGTTCACATCTAAAAATCGATCATTAAACTCTTGAAGTTGTATATTGATTCTTGCATAAAATATATCTACATGGAAGTGATGTAAATTTGTCACGATGATACATCGTGAACACTCTGGAGGTGTATACATATCGTTCATGTTAGGGACACTAATGTTGTGCTCTCCATGAGAAAACATTAACCATTATCAAAAAGAATCTCATTCATCATTCACGAACTCTTGGAGCCGTTGTTTACATATTTTTACCAATCTCATGGCATTAGCAATATATTGATCTTTCTTTTGTGATGACATTGACAATTCATTTGAAATTCCTAACACCTTCTTCATGAGATGTAGACCAAATGCAAACTCAAATGTAAGAATTGTTGCCAACAAAACACGCGCTTCATCTTTTTTTCCATAATTTGTACTATCATTAACAATTGTATCAATCACATCAATTGTATTTGAAAACATGAGCATCAAATTACATAAACAATCATAGTGAGAGCTCCTACGTGTATCATTGGAACGCTCGATAGCAATTTCTTGATGAAGGCCTCGTCCACTTGATATTTCACCAGCATTGAGTGCTTCAAAAAATTTGAGTCTTTGTTTCTCACGAATAAGATCACACCGCTTTGCCGATCCTCCAACAACATTCATCACACTATCGCCCAAATAATAGAAAGATTAGATATCCGCATGCTTTTTGCCATGACTAGAAGAGCTATTTGAAGTTGATGAGCAAAGCAATGAATGTAGTAGGCAATCGGGTTCTCTTTTAAGATAAGTGTTTTGAGACCATTGTACTCACCATGCATATTACTAGCTCCATCATATCCTTGCCCTCACGATTGCTTGAAAAGACTCAATACTTTCTTCTTGATTATTGAATGATTCAAACTTAATCAAGAGCTATATTGTGTGCACTATGGCATTTTTCAATATGTTTTATGAGACTATGTTTCTTCTTCCAATTTGAGAACCCGCCGACAACAAAGGAATCGCGACTTAAAGTAAAAGGATAGCAATACAAGTAAAATACATCATTTTTTCTATAATATATTCTAACCAACCCGGATACTCAAAGATACCACTTAGTACTAAATCGTCTATATCTTTTTTGTCGACAAAAACTCATGATCATGAGGATGATAACGACTCATTTGTACACACTCTCTTCGAATTACATCTTGAACATTAACATCATATTTATTGATTGGTTTTCTTAATCCAGGGTTTGAAGGTAATTATTCAACATTAATTTCACCACTATCTTCTCCAACATCAATGTCATTCATTTCATCACAATCATCCCCCCGACATCAATTTCTTCAATTTCATCACTTTCATTAAAAATTTCAATATCATTCATTTCATAATTGTCATCCTCCAATCCCATATCAATTTCTTCTCTAACATTCTTATCATCATTTCGGACATTTTTTTTCATCGATAGTTTGCTAACTCGAATAAGAATGAGATTTACATAATATTTTGAAGTACTTCTTCATTACTGTTAAACATTTAATTCAGCAGTCAACATAAAAAAAATAAAGCAAAGGCCGACAATACCACAAGTATACAAGGCCACAATCATTTCCAATACTTCAATAAATGGGCAAGGAAAAGCCATTGCTTACCTTTAGTGAATCAAGAGCTTCGTGGTATTTATTCTTTTCTTCAAGGAAGATTCTAACCAAGCAGTTTCTGGACATCAAAAAGATGATTCAAATTTTCAGAATTAATTTTTCTTAAATTGTAGAATTAACGTGATACCATTACATATTTACATTACGTCAATTCATTACCAATTTAACATAGCAATAAGAAAACTCCATCATTCCAATTTCTACCGGATAGGAGTCACAGGACCAAAATCATAAAATAAAATATACAATTCTAAAACTATAAATTTTTTGTAATTTTCATGTAGACAAATATCTTTAAACAAACGAGCTTCAAAAATTATAGTTAAATTGCTAAACCGTAAAGAGTTAAATAAAAAAACACAAGATTTTACCAGAAAGAGGGACTCTCTATTGCTATCGTGAATGTGATGTTGTGAATCGAATTTCTCATTCACGAAGTTTGTAGAAGATGAAGTGATTCAAGTGAAGTGATTACGATTTGCGAAATAAATTTTTAGGTTTGAAGTCCGAAGAAACATTAGACGTGAAAGTAAAATGTGAAATGGTTTCGAAGATTGAAGAAGAAGACATTACATTTCAAATTGGGCTTTTAATTTGGGTAATTGGTTGGGTATTTTATCTTGTTTTGGGTATTTTTGATTTGGGTCCTTTTTTTTTTTTTGGTTTGGGCTGGTTTTAAATTTACGAAAAAAAAAAAACAATGTCAGCGGGGGCCCTAGTCTCCCCAAGCCCCCCCTCCCACTTTGTGGCGGCCACAGCCCCTATTTAGATTACCTTAAGGGTGTCAAAAGGTATAGATTGTTGGCATTAGAAGATAAATGAAGTAAAATTATTTACAATAGAGATTTAATTTTCAATGAATAGGATATTGCATGTTTGCATAGTTTAAATGGCAAAATGTAAGAAATAAATAGTAATAGCACTACTTCATCAAAGGAAAACAAAATTCTCCATGAGGCCTATGTCAGTCTAGGAATCACGTGTCCACATAAAAAATTTGGAGATTCATAATTAAGACGATTTAAACCTTCCTGGTTTAATGACTTTGGTTGAAAGACATTGTATCAAAAGATGTTATATTTTGCTTTAATTATTATCTTTCCAAACAAAATAGTGAGGAACATGGTGGTGGTGATTCTTTTATTGGTGGATGATTTTCAAATTAGAAAAGAAAGGTAGATTTCGAAATCATGTTGGGAAAATGGTAGTGTAGACAACCAAGTGCAGATTAGGTATGAGGTTTTTGTGAATTGGAAACAAAATATTGAGTATCAAACTCATCTGAATGTGTCAATTGATTATGTTCGATTGCGTCTATGACAAAGGCTTTTATTTCGTGGACATGACAAATATGAAGATTCAAGAAATAAAGGGATTTTTCTTAAATTAACCCAATGGTTGTATAATCATAATGATGAGATTAAGGCCGTTTCTTTGAAGAATGCTCATGAAAATCTCCAATTAAGATCACCTAGTATTCAAAAGAATATTGTAAGTGCTATTTCATTTGAAACACTCGGTGTTATTGCGAAAGATATTGATGATGTGTTGTGTTTCTATTATTGTTAATGAATATCGTGATGTATCAGTGAATGAGTAAGTGTTAATTGTTTTGCGTTATGTGAATAAGAAGGGGCAAGTAATGGAACGTTTTATTGGTGTTGAACATGTGTCAAGTATCATGATTCTCTCACTTAAGGCTGCTATTGATAACTTATTCTCTAGATTTAACATAAGTATATTCAATTTAAAAGGTCAAGGTAATGATGGGGCAAGTAAAACGAGGTGAGTATAATGGACTCAAAATATTTTCAAAGAAAAATTGAGTACTTTTACATTCATTGATTTGCTCATCAACTTCAACTAGTTCTTGTAGATGTGGCAAATAAGCATGCAAATATTGAAACATTCTTTAATTTAGTTACTAAAGTGGTGAATGTTGTTGAAGGATCAACTAAGCGGTGTGATCTTTTTTGAGAGAAAAAGAGGTTTGAAAATCTCGTTGAAATCCCAAGCGGACAGGGCCTTAATCAAGAAACTACTCTTAAGCGAGCTAGTGATACTTGTGAACTCTTACTATAGTTTTTTACTTAACTTGATTCTCACATTTTCAGCTACAATTGACGTCGAAGAGATGATTGTCACTAATGATACTAGTTGTGGAAAAAGAGGTGAAGTGCGTATTTTGTTGGGATCAATGATGACATTTTATTTTGCATTCAGTCTGCATCTCATGAAAAAGTATTGGGTATTTCAAATGAATTGTCGAAAGCATTACAAAAGAAAGATCAAGACATTGTCAATGCCATGAGATTAGTGAAAATAAAGAACGACTTCAAGCAACGAAGGATAATGAAAAAGAATAATTTTTTAGAACAGTTTCATGTTTTTGCGAAAGGCACAAAATTGATGTTCCTAACACGGATGATATGTTTATACCTCTAGGTTGTTTACGACGTAACACTCAAGGAATAACAAATCTACATCACTTTCGTGTGGATTTCTTTTTTATCTTTCATCATCAATATGCAATTTTAAGAGTTGAATAATAGTTTCTCCGAGGTAAATGGCGACTAACTCCTTTATGTTGCATGTTTATATCACGGATAATTCTTTTTTTGCTTTTGACAAGGATAAGTTAATTCAATTGTATGAGTATTTTCCCAAATATTTTAAACCAATAGAGCTCTTGGCACTTGATGAACAAATTCAAACATATATTATTGATATATACGTACTCATGAAGATTTTGAAGAGTTACGAGGCCTTGTAATCATGTAGAAAAGTTGGTTGTGATAAAAAAAAATGAGGTGTACCAATTAGTTTACAAACTTGTAACATTGACATTAATTCTTTCAGTTAGTTCTTCTGTGGTAGATAGTATATTTTCTGCAATGAAGATTGTCAAGAATCGATTGCGTAATCAGATGAGAGATAAATAATTGGATGATAGTTTGGTGGCGTATATTGAGAACAATGTATTTGACAATATTGATAATAATGTAAGTATCTGACGTTTTCAAAGTATGAAAAAGCGTAGGCTACAATTGTAATAGACTAATTTTTTTAATGTTATGTTATTTAAAAAAAATAAAAATTACACCTATATTTTTACCATACAAGAAAAATGTCGGCTATGCTATTACTAATAGTTGATAAGGTTTTTCACTTTTCATTTATGTCACTTAAATTCTACTAGATGATTTGAAACCCAGATTCTTTCACTTTTACACATTACTAGTGAAATGCACGTGTTGCATTTTAATTAAGTAGTTAATAGTGTAATCATTTTTAGTAAGTTTCTTAATTAATTTCTCACTTATGAAGGGTTAAGTAAAATATGTATTAAAACTTATTTAGAAAAAATACGTATTATTTAAAGGTGTGCGATATAGCTTTAATTAATATTTAACAAAAATATTCTTCATTATTGTGATAAATAGTGTGTAGTTCACTAACAGAATTGATTAATACAAATCTTATAAGTGAATACTTCAATTATGATCTCACAAGATTATTATACTGTTTTAAAGTTTAAATTTATTCCACATTTCTCCTCGTTATGACTCGACTTTGTAAATTATTTCAATTTTTCAATTTAATTCTATTCATTCTAATGTATCAAACATTCAAAAAAGTTTAAATCACACAAGTGTCGTGAGATATGCATAAGATTTCTTATGAACATGCGGTAATAAGTAGTAAAAAGGCTTATTATAGATTATCTTAAGTTTTTCATTAGTGATTTTATTTTCTTAGTATATTGAACATGGTTGTACTCATAGACATATTTTTCTTCTCTACTAATGTAACTTTTTACCTTGAGAGTAGTACTATCGTTCGCATTTTTCTTGCATAGTGCAAGATTTTGAACTTGTAGGTAAATCTTCTTGGACTTAATTGTAATTTGATTCGGTAATCACTAGGAAAATGACTTAAAACTATGTATTTCTTGTAATCTTGATCATTGTGTTGCTAACTTAATATAAGTAATTAATTAAAGGAAAGTAGTTTCGATTGCAAATAATTTTGAAGTTAAAAGTGGGTTGTTTGGTATATATTAGTATGGCTCGGCCTCTAGAGCCTAATATATATATATATATATATATATATATATATATATATATATATATTTGTGTGTGTGTGTGTGTGGAGCTAATTCTTGTTTCAATGGTTTAAATTACTAGGCATTTGGATAGCTTATATTAGGAAGGAAAAAAAAATATGTGATTGAGTATTCAAAATAATCAACATATTTGCAAAAATTTAGGCGATTTTTGAAAAACATAAGCTGAAGTCGGAATGAAAATGAGAAAAATAGCGAAACTTTGAGAAAAAAATTGGAGTGAAAAAGATCTACAATTGAAAAAAAAATGAAAAGGAAAGGAAGAATAGGAAATAGGAAAAAGTTTTTAAAAAAATGAATAGTAAATGGGCACGCATTCTTAAGAATAGTGCCCATACTGAATTCCTCTTTT
This sequence comes from Forsythia suspensa, assembly GCA_023638005.1. NCBI lineage: Eukaryota > Viridiplantae > Streptophyta > Magnoliopsida > Lamiales > Oleaceae > Forsythia > Forsythia suspensa. The sequence continues at coordinate 250,017 of JALRMA010000390.1, forward strand.
ATTATATAGGGATTAGAAATACTGGGGATTTTGGCATAGATGATCCCTAACCTTTTTCATTAGTGTGGAATTGGTCCATAACGTTTATTTTTTGACAAACAAGTCCATAACCTATGTGTTTTGGTGCAAAATGAGTCCTTATGGGATGAAAAAGACAAATATGCCATTCGTTTTAATTAGAAGAAATTATATGTGGATTCCTAATCATTACAAAATGTGCAAATATGTTCAATACTTTTATTTTTTTATAAAAAATTACAGTAAACTAATGAGGTTTTTTTTTTGGGAATTAACACTTTAATAATAAATGTGTCAAATAAATTATTATTTTTATTATTAAGTAATTATATTATTTAAAATTTAAACTTTTGTTTTATTGTTGTATAAAAAAAATAACTTTGTCACAAACTCGATGTTCAAATACTTTTATTTAATTGAGTTATATGTTTATTAACTACAAATATTAGAGATCCAACTATATTCTTCATATTTTAATTTAATTTGTCGTTTTATTTACGTTCAAAAATAAAACACATAATGTGTAAATTAATTTTTATTAGTATTTTCATGTTAAATAAAAATATAATAAGATTAGTTCAATATCATAAAATTATATCGTCATTTTGTTATTTATTTAACTTAATTTTTAAAGTAAAGAGAAAAAAATTATAAGTAAAGAGGAGAAAAATAATTTCTCACAATGATTTCTCCCTCTTTAAATAATATAATTACTTAATAATAAAAATAATAATTTTATTTAACATGTTTATTACTAAAGTGTTATAAAAAAAATTCATTAGTTTTCTTTAATTTTTTATAAAAATAAAAGTATTGGACCTATTTGCACATTTTGTAATGATTAGGAATCCACATAATAAATTTTCTAATTAAAATTAAGGGCATATTTGTCATAAGGACTAATTTCGCACCAAAATACATAGGTTAAGGACTGTTTGTAAAAAAATAAGCGTTAGGGACCAATTTCATGCTAAGAGCAAAGGTTATGGACCATTTGTGCCAAAATCCGAAAATCTGTAAACAATAATTTAGAGATTGTTTGATATAGTTAATAAACTAGTTTATTTGACTAAAATAATTTATTTGGCCAATAATGATAAAAAAAAAAATATCGGGTTATCAAGACAAATAAACTAATTTTAACTAAATAAATTATTTTAGTCAAATAAATTAATTTATAAACTACATCAAACGAACTCTTAAGCACATTTTGACTCCATGCAATTATTATTCAATTAAACTTAAATGCTCAAGAATTAGTTATGCAATTCACCTATTCCCACTCTGCTCTTGACCGTTGCTGCCATATGCATAAAAGCCACAAAATTAAGCCTTGCATGCTAGAAGTAGAGGCTCGAGAAGAACTCATCATCAGAGCGTATCTTGTTTTGGGTGTGGGGTGAAAAAATATTTGTATATTTGTATAGTTTTTTAAGTTATCGAATTTCACGCCACTTATTGTGTGTCATTATTGACTTTTTTATATATATTTTTTCATATTTTTTGACATTATTTTTTCTTCACAGTTTTTGTTTTCCCTCCCATTTACCACCGGGTAGGTCACATATATATGTATGATTAGATTATAAAATTTCATTGAATTTGAATAAAATTATACAAAATTTATGAGATTTCAAAAAAATTATATTATAGATTTTAATAAATTGTCATGAATTTATGGTTTTTTTATTAAAAATAATAATTTTTCCTCCACAATTATTCAAAATTTTCAGCCTGGAGTTTAAGAAAATTTTAAAATTCCACCATACCATTTCAAAGTTTATTTTTCTTTTTGAACTAAATTAAGTCAGAACGAGCAACTTGCTCTAGAATTAATATTGACAATCCAACTCATCACAAAAATGCATAATTTTCTTTGTTATGAATAGAGTAGATAGTCTTCAAAAATAGAAACACACAACTTGTTGACATCCAAAATGGCTGCCAATAGGAACCCCAAGCTTCCTTCTCCTACGTGTATTTCTACTCTTACTAGGACTGCCACATGACTTATTCAACATCGCAGATATGTCTAGGATCGAGTGGGTAGGTAACAAGAGACAGAGAAACACACTGTGATAGAGAAAATAGTCTGAGGGCCCCTAACTAACGATTTCTCATGTGGTTATAACACCTAAGAATAATTAGTATAGATGACTTGATATTTTTTGTGAGAGTAACATTTTCAACCTCACTTTCTTGTGAAAATAAGCTTAGTATTTATAGGCAAACTCTACAAGAATGATCCCTCATATTTGTGTGCGACACGTGGTTCCATCCGAGCGGTTTCGAGTCGCATCCTTGATGTCGCGTCATTAGCATTAATGAGGAAGTTACTTCTAGCCGCAATCTAAGGGCTATAGCGGTGACAAACCGCGCGTGGGCGGCGGTCCATCGGTCTTTTCAAGATTGAATAACATGTTTGCAAGGCTTCCTTAGCACGCAACCAGCCTCGGTTATTCAATCCACTCGGCATAAATAGCTTCAGAAATATACCCTCATTGGTGCAAACAGCCTCGGAGAGGAGTTGAGTCAAAGCATGTTGACTTTGACCGTGTCCATGTGGAGTCTTAAGTGGGATAGCCATGTCGCATAGGAATGGGACGTAACAATGGCCCCCAAGTCCATGCCCCATTATTTATGTGGGGTGTTGGGCTTAGTGAGATAGAGGTGAAAAACCCAACGGGTCCACGAGGATCGGGCGCGTAATAGTCCCCAAGTCCGGGCTCTACTATTTTTGTAGGATCTTTGGGCTTGGTGAGAGAATTGTCTTTGTAATAGTTTTACATAATAACAGCCCCACAAGTTCGGGACGAGACATTCATGTGGGGTGCCGTGCTTGTCGTAGGCAATTTCATATTCCAAACTGATGCCTAAGGTAAGGGATGATGCGTGAAAGGAGGTAGCTCAATAGGACGGCCGATCCACTGCCGGAGCCTTAAGAAAGATGCAACGGTGGGAGCAGGTCCCAAGAGGAAGGCCGATGCGCTTGCAGGAGCCTTAAGGGCGACACAGCGGCGGAAGGCAGTCCCAAGAGAGAGGCCGATCCGCTTTGCGAGAGCCTTAAGGAAGACGTGGATCTGCCTTGCGGGAACCTTAAGGAAGACTCAACAAGCAGAGGCAGTCCCAAGGAAGAGGCCGATCCGCCTTGCAGGATCCTTAAGGATGATGTAGCAGCGAGCCGCCCCAAGAAGGAGGGCCGATTCGCTTGCGGGAGCCTTAAGGAAGACGCAGATGGGCCCAAGAGAGAGGCGCTGAAGTTGAAGCACCATTATCTAATTTGGAAGAAGCTTACAGGGGACGGTGGTGTAATGATTACTTGGGCTTGAGGAGTATGGAATGTCGTATATTGGTCATGCCGAAAAAAGGCAGTGCGAGGCATTTAATGCGTTGTAATCTTGAGTTAAGTTTTAACGCACCCTACACTCTTCCACGCAGCGAGTGGGTGTGACTCATTGGTCCGGTCGTTGATTGGGGTTTGTTTTGCTGGTTGTTTGAATTCGATGGCCCATATTATTCTCGCATCGTGCGGCTAGGATGGATCTTGATTATGATCCAGATGGATAGGGGTTGGGTACACATGTTTATATAAAGGGAGAAATTGATCACTTTTACAGTCCTTCTTGCGATTTGCTTTGAGCGGTAAAAAAGGAAAGAAACTAATTTTTTGGCCAACGTGTTTGAGCGAGGAAAAGAGTTTGTGGTGAAGTGTTGCTAATTTCGAAGGTTTCTAGTTTTATTTTAGGTATCCCCGAACTCTTCTTTGTCCCTTTAATTTCTTTTGGGATTCCTTGTATTACATTCATGTGTTGGAGAGGGGGATGTCTGTGCTGTGGAAGAATTTATCGAGGCCTCTAGTCAACCAATTGGGGCCGTGAGTGAGTAGTTCTCAGGAGGTTTTTCCATCGGTGGTGAAGTGAGGCCACTCAGAAGTGTTGATGCCCTCACTTTGGCGAGGAATTGGCTATAGTCTTGGGGGTGGTATGGGTTCTTCAATTCTCCCATCGGAGTCAGAATCGTTCGTTCGAGCCATCTTTTAGTAGCGGTGGGCTGCCATGGATGTTCCCTCGGTTGCGAATGATGTGGATTTGGGAAACATTAGAAGGATGTTTCAAGTTCCTAGCGATATTGAGTTTCATGTCACGGGGCCCCACGAGGGCCTCGCCATCCAAGGAGGGTTCTTGCCGCTTTGCATTGCCAATCTTTTAACGCTTGGATGAGGCTTCCCCTTGATCCATTCTATAGGAGGGTCCTTAGAGCATATGGCCTAGCCCCAACACAGGTGTTTCCCAACTACCGGAGCAGGATGGCTGGGAGTCTGTATCTTTGGTTCAGGCACTCTCTTGGATTTGAGATACCTCTACATGTATTTCGAGACGGTATGTCTTGGAAGAAGATGCCAAAGAGAAAGGAGAAGGGCAAAAAGAGCTGGGGTGGTACTACTTCGGACCGTGGAGGTCATATAAGCCGTTTGTGTTAGATTGCCCCTCATCTATTAAGCGTTGGAAGGAGGGTGGTTACGGGTGTGCAGTCATTAATGATTCGAACCCGCCTTGAATGTGCCTAGCTTCTACGGATTTGCAAGTGAGTGATTAAGGGGCTTCGAAATGTATTTATGTGGGTGGTGGAACTAACGTTTGGTATTGTGTTTTGCAGATGTCCTTCTCCGCTGCGAATTAAAATAGGAGGAATTGGACATTGTTTATGCCATTTACGGGCATCCGCGGTCTGAGAGGCAATTCGAGTATTTCTTTGAAAGCACCGAGGCGTTTAATTGAACTAGGACATATGGCTAGGAAAGGTAAGATGTCACGTAATCGCTTCGATTTTCTCTCGTCGTTTGTGCCCATTCTTCTACTAATTTCGACACCATTATTTCTTGTGGTCGACTTTGAGCAAGGCAAAAGGCCTACACCACACCGGCGGGTGATGGCTTCAAAAGTGAAGGAGCTCCACCAGGGCTCTTTTGAGGACGGCCCGCAAAAGAAAGTCCTCGAAGAGATCAGTCGGTCGGCGACAAGTGAAGAGGCACAGCGCTTTGCCTCGGAGATGGTTGCGAGAGAAAGTTTTCTCCGATGAGGAAGAATTTTGAGTAAAAAGGAAGTCGACTCCTCGGTGTACCTGAAAAAAAGTGCCGATTTCGAAAGCCTTCACCCAACTTCGTCTAGAATGGCCGAGTGCCGAGACAGGAAGACACGGCCGGAAAGAAAAATCGGGCAGAGGTGGTTCTTGTGCTTCCTCTAAATCCTAGGCAAAAGGGCGTTGGGCTGTGACTGCGACCGGGGTGGTTGTGGCCACATATAATGTCTCGTCTAGTGGCCAAGAGGCGGCCGACAGGTCTTCTATCGGGGGAGATCTCCCTGAGCCTCGCTCAAGAGGCATGTTCGCTAAACTTATTGGCGATTTGGAGAGGAGGCTCCCCGGGTCTCAAACGAAAGACCTGGCATTGTACCCATTGATGGTAGCAGAAAGTTTTTAGAAGTACCTGAATAGGCCGTGGAAGGCATTTCTCAGTGATGGAGATGCAGAGGATTGGATGGAGGCCTCTTTGGCCTGCTCCGTGCGTTCAGCTACTGCCCAGCTGAAATCTTTGATGGCGTTGAGAGAGCTAAAGAAGAAAACTGCCACCGTAATGGAAAGCGCCTCTCAGTCTGATAAAATGAAAGAGTGCCTTGACAGTACGGTTGCCCTGGCTGAGAGTGCCAAGTTGGCATATGAGAAAGCTAAACAAGAAGAGCAGAGACAGAGAGTCAAATAGCCATGTTAATTAGGAGACTTGATGATGCCTTTGATGAACAGAATATAGCTTCGAGTGCTTTAGAAACGGCGAATGAGGAGAAGCGAAAGATGATAGAGGAGGCCTTAATGAGACATGAAGAAATATCCAGGCTGACTCTAGAAATATCCAGGCTGGCGCTTGAATTGGAAGAATCCAAAAATGGGAAGGCGGAGGCTGAGGTTCATAGCGTTTCGTCCTTGTTGATGGTAGAAGTTCTGAACAGAAAATTGCAGAGTGCAGAGGCCGAGTTCATCACCAACATTCACCAGACCGAAGCATACGCCAGTTTTTCCAACTACTTTGCAAGCATGGGTCACCAGGAGGTGCTGACTTCTTTTCGAGCAGATTATCCAGACTTGGATTTAACGTCGTCTTTGAGTCAAAGTTCCCTCCGGTTGAGTGGGAGGCGAAGAGAGGCGGTGGAGAAGGAGACTTAGAATAGAAATGTTTTTAATTTTGAGATCGCTATGTAATTATAGTTGTAATTTTGGATATGTAATGTTATTCAACCGTTGTTTTAAATAGCTCTTGCCCTAATTGTCTATGCTAATTTAATTGCGAATTTACCGATGACACTATGCTCAATTTTGATAACACAAGCGTTTGTAATGATGACTAACTTAAGCAAACTTATCAAAAGTGAGATATAAAGATTTTATAAGCGCGATCGCTTTACATTAGACAAAAGTTTAAAGACGTAAGAGGTGAGCTTCTCCAACCTTGTGTTCTTATTGATTATCTTGACGCAGTGTTACGCATTCCAATGATGAGGCTGTAGTTTAGCGTCGAGGCTCTCAATCTGATACGTCCCCGGTCTTATTTCTCTGACAATCCCATAAGGTTCTTCCCAGTTGGGGCCTAGGATTTCGATCCCTGGATCTTTGGTATATGGAAACACCCTTATCAAGACCAGGGTTCTGAGGCGAAAAGACCTCGTTTTTACCTTTTTGTTGAAATACCGAGACATCTTCCTTTGGTAAGCGGCTAGCTTGACTTAGGAGGTGACCCGATGCTCTTCGAGTAAATTGAGGCTAGATCTTATGAGACTATCGCTATTTTCTTTGAATAGAAGGCAATGAGGCGACGGACACCAATTTTCACTAGGCTTACCGCCCGGTTCCATACGCTAAAGAAAATGGGGTTTCTCGATTCAGATTCTTGTGGTGGTTGTGATTGCCCAAAGGACATGTGGGAGTTCGTCCACCCATGCCCCTTTGGACGCCTCAAGCTTTCGCTTAAGAGTATATTTGATAGTTTTGTTAATGACATTTACGACCGTTGGTCTAAGGATGATGGAGGCTAGAAAAGTGTTTAGCGATCCCGAGCTCTTCACATAGGCTCCACGATTTTCTTGTTGTCGAACTGTTTTCTATGATCGGAGGCCGGAGAGTGAGGAATCCCGAATCAACATATGATATTTTTCCATATGAATTTGGAGGTGTTGTCCTCGGTGATTTTCGCCATTGGTTTAGCTTCGACCCATTTCGTGAAATAGTCGATGGCGACTAAGGCGTGGCAGGCATTGCCCCAACCTCTAGGGATAGGGCCTATGAAATCTATCCCCTACTTGGCAAAGGGCCACGGGCTGGATACTGTGGTAAGCTCTTGGTGGGGCTGACGTGGTATGGTAGTGTTACCGACACTTGTCGCATTTCCTCGCGTGATACAAGGAATCTTTCTTTAACGAGGGCCAGAAGTATCCCTGTTTGAGGATTTTTTGTGGCAAGGCCAAACCCCCGATGTGATTGCCACAGATTCCCTTGTGGACTTCTCTGAGGATGTAATCAGCTTCGTTCATCCCAACACACCTAAAGAGTGGTATGGAGTAACCTAGTTTATAGAGTACGTCGTCAGATAGCACGAAGTGTGCCGCTCTCCTCCTCAATTTTCTTGATTTTTCTTTATCTGTGGGGAGTGTTTGGTCTTTTAAAAATGCAAGGATGGGATCCATCCAAGTGGTGGTCTCCTCGATCCACATCACTTCTGTGATGGCTTCTATGGAAGGCCTGCCGAGGTGTTCAATGGGAACCCGACTTAAGAAGCTCTAAGTCTTTCTTTGCTTGCTAGCTTGGAAAGTGCATCATCGTTGGCGTTATCGCCCCTTGCTTTTTGAGTCGATTCGAACTTTTCAAAGTAGGGGATAAAGTTTCTCACCGGTTTAGGTAGGAAGACATATTTCTTTCCCTAGCGGCAAAGTTCCCATTCACTTGGCTTACTACTAGCGGGAGTCGCTTCTTTGCAGAGAGCCTCTCAGACTTTCATTTCTTTGGCGGGCGCATGCGGTAGCGAGGGCCTCGTATTCAAACAACATTGTTCGAGGCTTTAAAGTCAAACCGGATAGTGCGGTTCGATCCATGGTAGAGGTGTCAATCCAGGTCAAGCGGGCCAGGTCGGCCTGCCTTTGATGAAGCCCGGTGACGGTCGCATTAGAAAAGCCAGCGCCACAATGGGTTGCCGGTCGGGTCAATCCGACCCACAAAATTGAATACAAGCCCAACCCACCCGCGTCGGTCGATCGGGTTGAGCCCATGTGGGCAGCGGTTAGATCGATTCGGTCCAGTATGAATAAAAATTAATTTTTTAAAATTACTAAAAAAATTTAGTTACTTATTGTAATTCAAAAAAAAAATTTACATATATAGCAAAAAATGTGTTAAATTATTAAATAAAAAATAAATAACAATGATAAATTCACATTTGTTAATTTTTTAATTCAATTTCTATTTTTTATTTATATATTTAAAGACTAAAACATCACGCATCTGTCACATCTTTCACTTTAAACGGCTCTCTGTCATTTTTTTTTATTTTTTTTAAATATCATTTTAAATATGAAAGTTTGAATTTTCTGCCCTTTTTTTTAAAAAAAATCAAAGCGGTTCACGGGCCGGTCCACGATTCGGCCTCTTTGGCCCGTAAATGGCTCGCAATTTGGTCTCCTCGATCCGTGAAACGCCCGCTAGGTTCATAGATCGGCCCACGGTTCTAGGTCGAGGTGGGTGGGCTGATGCGGGATCAGTCGGCCCACCTGTCTTGACACCTCTAGTCTATGGCCTTCGGGACTGGTGAGGACCACCCCGGCGCCTGAACCCATATCTTTCGATGAGCCATCCACGAAGAGATACCAAGTTGGTGGTTCTATGGGAGCCATCGAGGCGTCTATTACGGGTGTGCTAGCAAATTCGCCACAAAATCGCTAGGGCTTGTTCTTTGATGGACGCCTGGGCTTGAATATAATGTCGAGCGGCTCAACTCGTGCCCATTTCAATGACCTTCTCGAGGCGTCGGGTTTTGCATTACACCGCCTCGGGAGAAGTTGGTCAAGGCGTGGATGCTATGGGCAAGAAGTATCGCCTAAGTTTCCAGTGAAGCGGTGATGAGTGATAATGCCAACTTCTCCATATGCGGGTAGTGCATCTCCGCCTCCAGAAGAGCCTTGCTTACATAGTAAACTGGCAGTTGATGCCCCTCTTCCCGACCAGGATCGAGTTTACCGACTCGACGAATACAGCTAGATAGAGCAGCAGTGCTTCTCCTAACTTAGGTTTTGATAGTAGAGGAGCGTGGCCAAGGTGCTCCTTTAGAGCCTGGAATACGGCCTCGCATTCCTCTGTCCATTCGAATCGGTTACCTCCTTTTAGGACTTTAAAGAAAGGAAGGCACTTATCTGTAGCTTTCGAGATAAACCCGCTGCTGGGGGTCGCCATTCTTCCGGTGAGGCATTGCACATCCTTGGGCCTCCTAGGCGACTTTATTTCTATTAATGCCCTGATTTTCTCTGGGTTGGCTTCGATACCCCGCTGGTTTACCATGTAGCCTAGGAACTTTCGAGGCAACTTCGAAGGCGTATTTTAGGGGGTTGAGTCTCATCTTGTAAGCTACGAGAGTTTGAAAGTCTTATCCAAGTGTTGTACGTGATCTTCATCTTTCAAGCTTTTAACGACATATCATCCACGTAGACTTCCATGGTCGAACCGAGGTGATCGGCCAAACATTTTGTTGACGAGCCTTTGGTAGGTTGCTCGGCGTTTTCAAGCCAAATGGCATGACTTTGTAGCGAAAAAGACCCCTTGTCATTACAAATGATGTGTGCTCCTCATCCCGTGGTACATGGAAATTTAGTTATAGCTTTGAGTAGGCATCCATGAAGCTTAAGAGTTCATGCCCGGACGTGGAGTCCACCGGTTGATCAATCCGATGCGGTGGGAAGCTATCATTAGGACAAGCCTGATTGAGGTTGGAGAAATCTATACAAATTTTCATTTTCCCCGGCTTTTTAACCAAAACCGGATTGGAGACCCACCTAGGATAGCGGGCTTCCGGATGAAGCTGCTTTGTAGGAGTTTTCCTACCTCTTCTTTCGAGGCCTTGTACTTCTCTGGGTTTAAGGGCCTCCGCTTTTGTCGGTGGGATGGAAATTTGGGATCGACGTTGAGGCAGTGACAGCTTACCTTCGGGTCAATCCCCACCATATCCTCGTGTTTCCACGCGAAAACATCCAGGGTGTGGCTAAGGAACTCCTTCAGTCCTCTTTTAGATTCTTCTCTAAGGTCCCTTTCAATCTAGAGCTTCCTTGTTGGGTCATTAGGATCCACCAAGGAAAATTTCAGTTCTTGTTGGTGAAAGTCGGCATTCGACCCGTCCTTTCGGATCTATGTTATCGGATGGGGTTGCTTCCTCCATCGGTACATCATCCGGTGCCTTTTTCGAGGCGTCCGTCATTTCTACGTCATATTTACCTCCTTTTTTTTCTGCCTTTCTCAAGGCGTTCTGTAGCACTTCCTAGCCTCAGGCTGGTTGCCTCGCACGGTTGCCACACCCTCCTCTGTTGGGAATTTCATGCAGAGGTGGTGAACCGATGTTATGGCCCAAAGTTCTTTCAGGACTGGTCGGCCTAGGACCCCATGGTAGGCTGACCTTCTGTCTACCACAAAAATTCTAGAAAAGTGTGGGCAGCGAGATGCTCCTCCTCCATAGTAACGGCGAGGCACACTATTTCTTTCGGGGTTACACAATCGTCAGTGAATTCATAGAGAGGCTCGGTCGATGGTTCCAACGAGACATCCATGTTTATCTGTTCATAAGTGCTTAAGAAGATGACATTGGACAGAGCTGCCGTTATCCACGAGCATTCTTCCTAGCCTGTTCCAGAGCCACTTGCCGCCCTTACTACAAGGGCATTGCGGTGTGAGGTGGTAATGCACGCCTTCATATCTTCTTCGTGAAAGTGATAGGATCTACCTTTTTTTGATCCCGATGGCTGACTATTGATGAGCCAGTTGGTCATTTGGATCTCTTCGGCCTCTTTGGCGTAGCTCTTCTGGGCGTTTCTGGTCTGACCTCCAATATAAGGTCCTCCGTAGATGGTGTCTATCTCTCGAATAGGGGCCTTTTAGGACTCTTGATTAGACGGGGTTCGGGTTGCGCGCCCGGTCGAGGCATTTGGTGGGCTCCTTGAATTACGCCTTGCCGGTGGTTCCCTGGAAGGCCTCCTATCCCATTCTTTGGGAGTGTCTGTCTTGGAATTGTGGCCGGCGACCTCTCCGGGTCCGATCTCTGCGCTCGGTGTTTGTTCCACGCCTATGTCACGGGTTGGCAATCCTTTTATTGGCAAGCTCTTCCACTTCTCAACATTCATCCATGCTATGTCCATAGCTTCGGTGGACGCAACAATACTTTGCGGAGGCCACTTGAGGGGGAGGAAGCATCGGAGGTGCGCTTGTCCCCGCTTCGTAATATGTGGGTGGGGACATACCGTAATTATAAAGTCTAGCCGCCGGGCCCGTCACTACTAGGGCAGTATATGGAGAGAGCAGGCCCTCTTGTGCAGAGGCCACATAACTCATTCCAACGTTCGGGTCGGATGGGTAGTTTCTCTTCTTGCGGATTATGTTGGAGAGGGGTCTGCAGACTTTGGACATACCCGGCCCCAGACGCGAGTTGGTTCCTAATCCACCTCGATTTTGTGAAGGATCATGTTCTTATTGGTTATCTCTTGGTGATCATCTCCAACGGTGGTCAAAGGTTCTTTGGGTTTTGTTGCGGACATCTCTCCAAAGCGGGAGGTTCATATCTAGCCCACCTTTAGAGCGGATAGGGCCTCGGCATTGGTTATTCTTTCACGAATAGCATTTCTTTGTTGAAGCGGCCCGGGTAGCTTTGTAGTGGCTCATTTAGAGTTTGCCTTACGTCGTGGGTATACCGGACCGAGGCCAAGGTAGGTTTTGTGACAAGAAGTAGTTGATGAACATCTTTTTCGGCTCCAAATTAACTAGAAATGCTTCCCGACTAGTTTATTATACCATCGCCCGCTCCTCTCGACAAGGTAAGGTGAAAAGCTCGCATTTCAAGGCCGGAGTAGCTCTTCGGAGACTCATTTTACATTTTATACGTGTTCACGTGGTCGAGGGATCTCCCTTGCCCGTGTAAGAGGCAATCTTTGGGCACGCGAAACTCATGGGGATGGATGCATTCGATTCCGGTCGAAAATGGGATGTTCTCGTTGTCGTCGTCTATTTCAAACAATCTCGCTGGTCTCGGATATTCTTCCTAAGGTTCATCTCCGGAGAAAATTGTGGGATCTGTTGAGTTTCTTTGTTCGTCTCGGAGAAAATTGTGGGATCTGTTGAGTTTCTTTGTTCGCCTCAGTAGCACTTGGGATCTGCGGTTGCATGGTTTTTCGAGGCACGTAGGGTTGGAAGTCGACTCTCCCCTAGCTTCCGCCTCCTTGCCCTTCTTTCCCGCCTATTTCTGTGGGGACTTGAGTCGTTCTATCCTTGGTAGATTCTCCACGAGGCCACTTTTCTCGCTTCCTCGTCACTTAATCTTTCAAATACGCTAGTGGACATCGTTGGTTGGGGCCTCCACGTCCACCTTGGGGTGTTGGTCCCTCCCCGTTTGTCCTAGCGCGAGGCTTGTCCCACGACTTGCGGATCACGGGGATGTCCATGGTCAACTTCACCGCTCTTCCTCGGGATCATCCGGGTCGACTCATGAGGCGGTTCTCACTCAAGACCTGCATCATTTGGATATATCCTTGTATTTGGGCGTGGTACTAGGCGGTGCCGCCTCACTGGTGGCCATGGTTCTCATTTCTCACTCAAGATTGGTGGGAGGCCTCCTTCCACGCCTCCTCCGAGGAGCTTCCTCAACCCTTGCTCCCGCTTACGGTTTCTCCGTCCGTCGCGGGCCTAGTTCTTCTTGGGTTCTCATCTCCGTTGCTTCCACTCATTTTGTGGGCCGGTTAATCCCTTATTCAGGGAGACTCCTTTGTTCAAGGAAACTAAAGCTTTTAGTTATGTTTCCCACATACGGCGGCAATCTGTTGACCTCCAAAAATGGCTGCCAACAGGAACCCCAAGCCTTCTCCTCCTACGTGTATTTCTACTCTTACTAGGACTGCCACGTGGCTTATTCAACCATGCAGATATGTCTAAGATCGAGTGGGTAGGTAACAAGAGACAGAGAAACACACCGTGATAGAGAAAATAGCCTGAGGGTCCCTAACTAACGATTTTCCAGGTGGTTATAACACCTAAGAATAATTAGTATAGATGACTTGATATTTCTAGTTAGAGTAACATTTTCAACCTTCATTTCTTGTGGAAATAAGCTTAGTATTTATAGGCAAACTCTACAAGAATGATCCCCTGCGATGTGCGACACGTGGTTTCATCTGAACGGTTCTCGAGTCGCATCCTTGATGTCACGTCATTAGCATTAATGAGGAAGTCACTTCTAATTGCAATCTAAGGGGCTATGCGTTGATAAGCCACGGGGGCGATCTATCGATCTTTTCAAGATTAAATAATGGGTTTGCAAGGCTTCTTTGGCATGCAACCAACCTCGTTATTCAATCCACTCAAAGATAAAAATAGCTTCGAAAATATACTCTCATCGGCGCAAAGCGGTCTCGGAGAGGAGTTGAGTCAAAGCATGTTGACTTTGACCGTGTCCACGTGGAGCCTCAAGTGGGATAGTCCTATCGTGTAGGATTGGGGCGTAACACAACTAATTAATACCAATTATTAAAAAAATATACAAATATTTCTCAAATCAAATGTAACATGCCCATATAAATTGCTTTAAATATTTCAACTACAAATAACAAGCAATGTTAGCTATAATTTGCTAAAATGTTGATTATCACATGTTTGCATAACACATATTCCAAAATTACTCATTATAGCTTTGAACAATGTATAAAACACAGCACTTAAGCTTCTCTACTTTAACATCGCCCTCTCATGCTCGTAATTTCTTCGTCCTACTGGCAGAAAAAGGAGCTTAGCAGGAAAAAATAATAATCTATTTGTTAGTTTGTTGACGTGCTTTATTTCTACTCAAAATAAGCAGAAATGATTTTTTTTAAAAAAATTTATTACAAATAATCTTAAATTTTCATTGAATGGATTTTTTAAATCTTTTTGAATAAGAAATCAAAAAATCCACATATTAATACATATAAGTAAATTAAAAATCTTGTTTAGAAAAAAAAAATAAGAATTTAATACAAAAATTTGTGACACAAATAGAAGAGGGAAACGTAGGGAGAGAAGAGTGAGAGAAGAAGTAGATTGAAATTTTGAGAGATCGGAATATAATTCCTAAAGAATTTGAATTGTATTTATGAGGTCGAAATTCATTAAAATCAGTTAAAATCTTTTAATTAATAAATTTTTTAGAAATCCACTAGTTATTAGAGATATATATATTCTAAAGAATATATTTAAAATCGAATTGAGAACACATATATTTCAATAGAATGTATTAAAATCTAAGTTAGAGAAACTTAAATTTATATGAATTTTTAAAATTCATTTAAATCTAAGTTGATTACACCTTTTAATTTTATTTTGGTTTCTAAGAGCATCTCTAACGCATCGTGCATTGCTAATTTTTTTTTTACATTTTTTTTACATAAGCAAAATAGACAATGTCTAAAAATTTCTCCTCAATGCAAGTTGTCAAAACCCGCTGTCGACGTGATGAAAAAAAACAATGTCTAGAGCTTGTCTAAATTCGGAAGCTATATTAGACATGTTAACTCAACAAAAATTAAATTTTCTATACACATTTAAATGTAATTTTATTTTTATTTTAATAAAATTAAATACACATACATAGCAATTCATATAATGCATTGTAGACCAAATTTGAATTTGAATGTCAATTCATTAGAGATCAATATTATATATATTGGAAGTCTTTCAACTTTTGTGCCACCAAAATAGCAATCAATAGAATGCATGGATATGCTCTAAGGCGCTAAAAAATAGGAAGGGTTTAAGTGAGATATAGGTACACATTTCAGGGCCAAAGTGAAATATAAATATTTTAGAAACGGGTAAATTTAATTAATGGCCACCGAACTTTGTTTGGGATACTACTTATTCACCCAACTCAAAACGATTACCAATTGCTCATCAAACTTTCGAAATGATTTACCGTTCATCACCTATTTGCAAAACCGTATCTGAAGTAGACGAAAATGGCCACGTGTCTGACGGAAAGTCCACACGGCACAAGAACGACGTTTAAAAACTCCAGCTCAGAAGAAACGCCATTGCCAAACACGTCTTCCCCTACAATTACATAACGATTTTTGCAACAAAATAACATTTTTGAATTTGGGGGATTTAAAAACGATTTATACTCCAAATTCCAGAAATCTGCCCCAATTAAAGAACCCTAATTCTGATATTCGTCTTCTTCTTCATCTGCAAAGGAAATGAAATATCTCCAAATCAAAATCAAAAGTGAAGAAAGTAGCATTTGAAACTTCATCAGCCACTTCACAAATGTCACATGATGCAGTTTGTTTTTGTGGGCAGTCATCTGTAACAAGGACGTCGTGGAATGTCTGGTGTTTGGGTTGATTGTTAGTTCTAAATTGTTGGAGGAAAATGAGAGAGATTTTGTAATTGTACGCGTGAGACATTTTGGTTGAAGTTAATGATTGGCGTGTTTGTTAAAATGCTCCAACGAAGCTGTTATAATGTGAAGGTTTATTTGAACCAAAACTGTAAACACACTTCTTTGAAATATTATGGTTTCAACTACTACTCTTATGAGTGAGTGGCGATTCGCATCACTAATCAAAGCTTCAATATTTGTCTGGAGACCATCCTCTTCCTCATGGTTGTCATGCTTCCTTGGTGAAGGATCCATGAGCAAGGCTCTTAGGAATCTTAGCTCTTGATCAAATGTTGCAATTTTATCTTTTAAAGGAACCATAAAAGTAGACTCGATTTTAGTAGTTTGTATCGGTTGTCGAGGAGAGAGTCAATGGACACCACGGTCGGTAGATTCACGGGAAGAGAGTCTGGTTGTGATGACTTTGAATCTTTTAGAAATCCAACATACATCTCTTTGACCTCTGGCTCAATATGCTTAATCATCCATACCACATAAGAGATGTTACATTTAAGACGTGCATTTTTATCCACTTTATAGAAAATGTAAGTAAGAAAAATACAATTCAACGCTAATTCTGATTCTATATGAATTAAAAATCCTATCAATTTCTCATTTAGAATGCCATCCTTGCAATCTCTTTGATCAACCAACCAACTCGGGAAATTTCTCACAAATATCACATTCTCTTCAAGGGCTTCAATTTGTTTCTCCACAGATACAATCAAATCGGTATAGAATGATCTTATGTCTTCCTTATACTCCATTTTTTCTATCATATTACAAACAAAGAATCCCAAGTCTCTGGTCATGTTTCCATCCGTTGTTGGTCTAAGACAAAGTGAGTGAAGTTCTGATGCAACAAATTTTACCCCCTCTTCAGCAATTCATCTGATTCTACCCCCCTCTTCAGCAACTGCTATATGTAATTCCTCAACTGTGGAGTCTGAATTTAGCCCAACTATAAATTCTGGCGTATTCTTCTCAAATATAAATTCACCGTCATTTATATCATCATCAGAATCAGTGAAATGCAAACTAGGCACATCGAGTTCGTCTTCTTCATTGTCTCCGTCGTTATTTGCGCATGTAATGTATATACATTGTCATTATATACAACATTGAACTACAATATTGTGGGTCACCCTTGTCCAACAAAAACGACAAGAGTAATGGGCAAATCTTGTGGGACTCCTTTGATGGTGAAATCGCAGACAATAGAGCAAAATTAGGGTTGAACAAGATTTGAGATTTTCCTGATTAACAGGTAAATTCAGCAATTGTAGGGGAAGGCGCGTTTGGCATTGGCGTTTCTTCTGAGCTGGAGTTTTTAAACGTCGTCACTGCGCCATATGGACTTAATGTCAGACATGTGGCCATTTCCATCTACTTCAGATATGGTTTTGCAAACGGTGATGAACGGTTAACCGTTTCGAAAGTTTGATGAGCAATTTATAACCGTTTTGAGTTGAGTCAGTAACTAGTAACCGAAATAAAGTTCGGTGGCAATTAATTAAATTTACCTTTTAGAGACCAAAATGTAAATATATACAGCATTCACAATACATATCGGTAATCAGAAAGCTTAAATCCTTGAACACTCTCATTCCAATTACAAAAACCCACAAAGGAAATAAACTGTAATTTGAGAAAGGTAAAGGAGCGTTGAAGATGAACAAGAAGGAGGTATTTAAGCTAGCAAAGGGATTCAGGGGAGAGCGAAGAATTGCATAAGAATAGCAAGAGAGAGAGTGGAAAAGGCGCTTCAGTACTCTTACAGAGATCGGCGGAACAAGAAGCGCGACATGCGCGGTCTCTGGATCCAGCGGATCAACGCCGGCACTCGCCAGCACGGAGTATTTTTTTCTTTCATATTTTATGCTTTTTTTCATGTTCTATACAGTTTAATCGTCTGTGCAAACTGTTTTCCTGTTATATTTGAAGAATTAGGAATTTCTCTGGAATTATTGTTTGTTTGGTTTAGAGGTGTAATGGGTCTAGAGACAATATTATTTTGGTGAGTTTCAGATAAATTCTTTTATTGACAGAGGTGTATTGGGTGAGTGTGGAATTGCCTTTGGATGTTTTAGGGTTAATAAGGGTTTGAAGAAATTCGAATAATATTTCTGTTGTAGCAGCGATGTCCCACATTTGCAAGATATAGTATCACTATGTGTCTCTATCTGCTCTGCGTTGGTGAAGAGGCAGGCGTCTCATGTTTGTGTTTATGAATTTAGGTGTTTCTATGCAGAAACCAAATGAACACATGTTGTTATATAGATATAGGTACAGTAAACTAATAATTGTAAATTGAAAGGGTAACTAACTTCTTGATGGCATCAGGACACACTTTCAAGTTTGGAGGTTCTGTAGGCAATTTGAAGGCAAGGGGTATGTTATAGTTTTAATCCCACTGTTTGCATTGTGGTTTATATGGACAGAATGTAATGATTGTAAACATAGAAACATTCCCATGAATGCATTAAGGATAATTTGGAGAGTGGGAAGGGCTTATTAAGGTGATGGTTCAGGCAAGTTGATAACCAAAAGAAACTGGAAGGAGATACTAGCATTGCTGCCCACTTTGGTGTTGGATTGCCGCATAGCCAATACCCTTTTAACAAAAATGATCAAGTGGTCGAGGCCCGGTCAGGGTGAATACTCATGGATATTGTACAACATCTATTTGGAAAGCTGCAGGAGGGGAACTGTACAAAATGAAGGCGGCAAAATGGTGTTTACTTATTATTAGTTTTATGATGAATGCTCTTGCTTTGTAGATGAAGTCAAGGCATTGCACAGACAGTTGGTTTTGTGTAAGCAGGGGCACATTAAACCAGTACAGGTTGAGGTAGATTGCCTAAGCCCAGCTAACATTGTGCATAAAAAAAGAGAGGGCCTTGGGAGGTTATCTATTTGTTGGAGGCTCCATTACATATGTGAAGAAAATGCTGCGGAAGATTGGTTTGCAGATAAATGCTATCTTACCTAGTCCAGTAACCTAATATGGAGAGCAATAATCTGGAAGGTAGCATCAATGGGATAATGATAACAAATAGAGTTGGTATAACCTATTTATGGCTCACTAAGAAGCAAAAAAATCTGCCATGCTTCTTTAAGTCCATAAACAATTAATTAGTTGTGTATCCAACAGTTGCAACGACTCCTGGATTTGAGCTTATCGCTGACCAAATGGAGCAGCTTAAAACAACTGACAAAAATGCCCAAGATGATAGATGGTGGAAATGATCAACATAGACAACTGATGTGTGGTGCCAATGTTTTTGTGTGCTTAGGTTGTGAAATATTACATGGATTGAGATGGTTTGAAGCACTTTCAAAGTCAAGTTCTTTGTTGCTCCGATGACCTGAAAAGGAGGCGGAGAACTCTCCTCCTGTTTATCCTCTGGCGTGAAAGTTAGATGTTGAAGGGGAAAGAATGACAAATATGGAGTGAAAAATGTGTAGAGTAATTATAAGGTTTTTTGTAATGTTTTACCTGGCTCACATTCTGAGATATTTATAAGTAGGCGATTTTCTTCTCACGTTTTAGGCGGTTTTCTCTAGACCGTTCGGCAATTGTTACTCACGTACTAATAATTATCGTCACGTGATAGCGGTTTCAACGAGACACCGGTGATCTCGGGACGTGGAACAGATTAATTTATCTTTCAAATAACTATCATGTAATATTTTATGGGTCACCTGTAGATGTTGGTCGGTTGTTGTACATCGCGATGGCGAATCTCTTGGCTAGTCGCAATAGTCGGTCGATGACTATTCATCACAAATGACGTCCGGCTGGCGCCTATTGGATTATTTGCCGCTCACGTAGAGTGTCCACTAAGTCTAGTTGAATTTGAGTCTGGTTCATTTCTAGTATAGCATCATTAGCTCCTCTACCTCTTGAGTCTACCTCTTGAGGATTTTCGTCATTAAGAGGTAGTGAAACTTTCTTCATTTCTTGAATAATTTTGATCACTCGAATTTTTATTTTTTTTGTACTATTTATTTTTGATTCAGTAGTATCACTCATTCTTGTTTTTTCAATTATTATGATGAGTTTGGATCGTATTAGGAATTAAATTCACGTATGGGATTTCAAATTTTTAAAGGTAAAACTTTTTCCAAAAGTTAAAGGGAATGTGAGGGTCGTTATTTTCACTTTTCTCTCATTCCAAATCATAGTGTCCCTCATTTTTCTTGGACAATTAAAGAAAATCCTTCAATCCTTAATTTTTTCTCTTTAAAAAATGCCTAGAGTTATAAATTCTTTCGATAGTCAAGAAAATACTTCACCATCCTCAAAATTTTCGTGCGAGTCCAATGGATCTTATTTGACTGTTGATCGATCGGTCGCGCACCTCGGTGGACTGATCGATCGACCGTCCCATTGGAGTGGTCGGCCGCCCCGTTGGGAGCGATCGGCCGGAGGCCGACCGCTCCCTCGGGGCGGTCAACTACCCCGGAGGAGGCGGTCGTCGGCCGTCTCCTTTGGGGCGATCGTCGGCAATCCTTTGACCGATAATCATGTTCATGATAATATTAAAAATGAGAGAAGCTCGACTAGTAATATAATAACAACGAGATTTCTAAAACATGTAGTTTTATAATAATTCAAAAAAAATTGAATGGGATCTTGAGAAATTATCTTCAATGATGATTATGTGTATAGGTTCCCACCGAACAACTTCTCGGTCGGATCACCGTGAAATAGCCATATATAAAGATAGTATGGATGGGGGTTTGATGTTTTCACTTCACTTCTCTTTATATCTATTTTAATGAATTTCACTTTACTCCTAGTCATTGAATCTAAATGCTTGAAGGCTTCCTTTATACCCTCTCTACATGTGTTTGTTTAAACACATAAAACCTAGTATAGGCTTATTTAAACTTGGCTTTCCACAAGAGGGTCACTTGAAGGGAAATTACATTGAGCAGGCGAACTTGAGGATGTCTCCATTTGGTATTAAAAGGAAATTGGCCTTTGGCGGGTCGAAACAAAGAAAAATTGAGACTTCCACCCACAGGTTGAAATTTCTATAATGCAGGCACTTTCATGTTAATTTTTGAGTAAGGTAGAGCGTAAGTCTTACATTGTGGTAGGTGATGCAACTCGAAAACACACCTAAATAAGTCTACGCTAGGTTCTATGTGTTTAAACAAATACATGTAGAGAAATATAAAACAAATCTCCAAGCATTTGGATTCAATTGATTAGGATTAAAGTGAAATTCATTAAAAATAGAGATAAAGAGGAGGGTGGAGTGGAAACTTTAAATCCCCATCCATACTATCTTTATATACGACTATTTCACGAGGTCTGACCCGGGAAGTTGCTCGGTGGAAAGGGGAGTCCTATACACAAAATCATCTTAGAGGATAAATTTCTCAAGCATCTGTTTAATTTTTTTTTTTTGAACTATAAAGACTATATGCTTTGGAAATCTCAAGTGCTACTATATTACCGGTCGAACTTTTTCAATTTCAACATTATCGAGAACATGGCTATCGACCAAAGAATCATAATCATCAGTTCCAAATGGAGCGATCGATCGACCTCAAGAGAGCGGGTGGTTGATCGTTCCCTCGGGACAGTCAACCTACTGCTCTCAATAGGATGTGCGACCACTCCAAATGGGACGGTCGATCAAGCGCCCGCGAGGAGGTGCGGTGGGTCGATCGACACTCAAATGAGACCTATTTAACTTGCATGAAAAATTTGAAGGCGGTGAAGTGTTTTTTTTTACTATCGGAAGAATTTACAACTATAGGTATTTTCTAAAAAGAAAATATTAATGATGATTGTATTTAATTGCCCAAGGAAAAGGGGAGACACTATGAATTGGAATGAGAAGAAAGTGAAAATGATGACTCTCACACCCCCTTTATATAAATGCGCTTTTTAGAGGAAATTTTACCTCGAAAAATTTGAAATCTCATACGTGAATTTAATTCTTAATGCGATTCAAACTCGTAATAATAACCGAAAAGACAAGGATGAAAGATACTACAAATAAAAATAAATAGTACAAAAAAATAAAAAATTCGAGGAAAGGAAGGAAGTTTCGTTAACTCTTAATGATGAGAATCTCGAGAGGTAGAGAGGGCTAATGATGCTATACTAGAAATGGACCGACTTGAATTCAACTAGACTTAGTGGGACGCTACATGAGGTGACGATTAGTTGATCGCCTTAAGCGACTCGCCCGATGGACCGATCGGCTGTGATGGATAGTCAACCGACCAACATCTACTGGACGACCTATAAAATGTTACATGATGGTTATTTGGAGGATAAATTAATCATCCCACATCCACGAGATCAACTAGTGGCTGTTGAAAGCGCTACCACGTGATAATAAGCATAGTACGTAAGCAACAACCGCGAAGCGGTATAGAAAAACCGCACTGTGCGTGAGCGGAAAATCACCCACATATAAATATTTCAGAATGTGAGCGAGGTAAAATATTACAAAAAACCTTACAATTACTTTACACGTTTTTCACTCCATATTTGTCATTCTTTTTTCTTTAACATCTAATTTTCACGCCGGAGGATAAATCGATAGAGAGTTCCCCGCCTCCTTTTCAGGTCATCGGAGCAACAAAGAACTTGACTTTGGAAGCACTTTGAACTATCTCAATCCAGGTAATATTTCAGGTTGTGTGATATGTGCTATCATATTTTATATGTATAGATGTTTTATGATATATTATACATTATTGTAATACGCTATTTACTATATTATATGGCTGATATGTGATATGTAATAAGTTAAGTCTATTATTACATATGTGTGTGACGGTATGCATAAGTGGCTTTTGCGTGTTGTTTGGAGTCCTTGATGTGCTATTTTATTGAGTGAGTGCTTAGTGTTAACCTGTCGGTGCCTTTGTAGGTTATCTTGGTGAATATCTTTATCTTGTAATGGGAGTAGTTCTCCGAAGTTAAGTTTCTGAAGGATAGATTTGGTGAACATGATAATGGACTTTGCCTTTTGAATTGAACGTAGTATGGAATAGTGGCACATTATAAACCTTTTCTTTATAGGAGAGTGAATCTGTAGTCAATAGAATCCCTACTGTCGACTTTGTGGTCTCATTACTTCCATTTTAGGAAAAAGCCATATCTTTGTCACGGAGCTGACTGCTCCTTTGATGCAAAAACAGGTGAGCTGAATGACTTCCTTCTTGTAACGCAGCAAAATGCTATTTCAATCTAGTATTAGCCGACTGATCATAGCCAATGCATGAGGACACGTGAATGGTAGAATTGCTTCACTCAAATTATTGCTCTCTGTAAATTGACCTTTATAATTGTTTAATGGTAATGTGTAGTAATTTTTGTCCACTACGGGGTCAGTAGTACAGGCTACTTTTGTTTCTATTCCTCCATATTTTTTCAGTTGATCATAGCAACCCAGGCTGCTATACCAAGCTTTGGTTTGTTCCCTCACAAACCGTGAGGCATATCGTGAAACAACCCTTTTGTCAAATTGGTTGGCATTGCTTATTTTTGGGTCATATTTTCTTCCCAAAAAAAAATAATAATAAATGATGAAAACTCAATTATTTTCAGATGTAACCTGGGGTCAGTGCCAGAGGGTCTGGACAGGCATTTAGTTATTTTAGCTCACAAGAAAAGCTCCAAAGTTGATTTTATAGCTAGTT